>JAIUZE010009468.1:0-73679 GCA_022085475.1 Heliosperma pusillum | reverse complement strand
GGTAGAAATTAAGGACTTTAATTGGTAGTCTTTGTGTACTTGATGTTTGTTAGGTTCTAACTTGTTTGTTGATTGTGTTGAGTGATGCTATGTTTGTTTGTATCTACCGTCTTAAGGTGGATCTTTGTGTTACCTAGAAGAAGTATACTCTACCGAAAATTTGAAGATTTACAAGCCTAATTGAGGTGTATTTCTTCTTCATCTATGAATCCTCTCGTCCTTTTTGTTTTATGCTCTCTTCCTTCTATCTAAATGCTTCTTCATCATCTAACTTCTTTTCCCCTTGGAAATTACTCTTGTTACTTTCTCCTCTTTATCAAATTGTACCATCAACTTCCTTATGTGACCTTTTGTGGACACCTTACCCCTTTTGTTTGTGGCATATTGTACTTGGTTGGAAAAATTTTAGACTTTGTGGAGTATTAATGTTTGTTAGAATGATTTTGTGATTTGAGGAAAAATGGTGTAGATCTTAATTCACCCTATAATGATGATTGGTTGTATCTCTAAGGAAGGGTAGTAAGATAAGTTTGATGATTTTAATGCTTGATGCTTGCCATGACTAATGGGTAGATAGTTCATGGTATTTGATGGTGTCAGGTTGAATGAGTTGGCTAGGACTTCTTAAACCATTAGTGATTTAATCTTTTGAGCTTAGGAGTTTAGTAATATTAGAGTGTCTTGAGGATCATATCTAAATTGGAGCTAGTTGTTCTAAGTGAGAAGCTTTAAATGATATCTTGAGGTGCGAAATACTTTTGAGGTTAAGCGACTTCTTGTGCATGGTTTCCTATGGTGTGTTTATGAGTATAGGCTTGGTGGAAAAGCAATTGACTATAATTCTTGGATTTTAAAATATGATCTTATCTTATGGTATCGGAGACTTGTTTGAAGTAGTAAGGTTTCGTTGTAAGTTGAACCATATTACTTGAGGATTATAGATATGAGAGAGATTCGATGATGTGATCTAGGATGGAAATACCTTGGGATGTTAATGATGATGTTTGGCTTGATGTTTTACTTTGATAATAATGAACTCGTGGGCTATAGACTTGAAAATGACCGAGTATAAGAGAGTATTTGTTAGTCTTTCAATTAAAGAAACCTTTGAGGTTGTGTTGAATATTTGAGTTAAAGGAATGTTATTATACTTGAGTTACAATTCCGCAATTGGGAATCCGTGTGATATGAAAGGATGGATGATTTGGGTTGTAGTCGATTTATCAAGTCTAGGTGTACCTTACTTTGATGATTGCTCGTGGTATGATGGTCCCTTGTAAGAGGCATTTGTAAAGGAATAATTAAGTGGTTTTATTATCGCATTAAGTTTGAAAGGAGAAACTTTGTGGATTAAATCTTAAACCCTTACTCGTGCCATCATTCCTTTCCATTTCCATTCTTGAATGTTTTTGTCAAGATTGATCTTTAAGAAATTACAAGCTCGTACTTTCTTTCTTACTCAGATATCTTCATAACGCTACTATCTGCTTTGTCTCTTTCTTATGACCTCGTTATTTTCAGCATTCCTCTCTTGTAATCTCGTGCCAGATTATTCTCGTGTTCTCTTTGAGATTCCTTATCGTTCCCTAACTCGTTGCTGCTTCACCTTTCCTGTAGTGGTTTGGATGTCTCGTTTGTTTGGCATTTTGGGATTCTTTAGCTAGAATATGTGTCTTTGGATTGAGCAAATTTCATGTTGTATTTGATCATGGGAAATAGGACTTAAACTCTAGGAAGAATTCCAATAGTGATGATGTATCCTCTCTTGCTGGCTTTAGTTTTTCGAGTTTATTATGGTGGTGTTAATTCGAAGTTCAAGTTTATTGGAATGATAGTTCAGTTTTGTTCATTATCATAATAGTTGCCTTGGAGATCATTTGGGAATTAGATGTCTCTAAATGTTAGATTCTAAAAGAGACTTTACTTTGGTAATTAAGACTGATGACCAGACTTTGAGGAATATTTTCGTAAGTAAAGATCGATGCATCTTGACTTATAGTTGAGCTGGATGATTTGAATAGTTGTATCATCGCCATGTGCTTGGCCATATAGGACTTGGAATTTGTAATTGATCTCTCTTGAGATTTTATGCTTTATAAACGATAAATTCCTTTAGGATTAGGATAGTAAGCCTAGAAGTGATTCGAATCGGAGAATTGGAATGGTGAGCCCATTCATCTTATGATTGGTGGTAATTATGCTTTCCTAGATATGGTTATTTATGCTTGTTGATTCGAGTGTAATAATTGATTGGACTAAAGATGTTTGAGTATATTTAGGAATCATTCATGAGGATTAATTAATTGTGGAGTTTCCCTTGTCAATAGACCTTAGTTAATGTTAGCTGGATACTAAATATTTGGGTTCGTAGTTTGACCTGGTGATTGTCAAGAATTTTGTAGGATATAAGGATTGGAAGCGGTTAAGCTGTAACCGAGATACGTTACATTATTGTCTTGAGGACTAGGTTATTAGCGATGTTTGTGAAGTTAAATGGCTAAAGCCCTAGGAGGATGTGGCTATGTTTTGAGTTTGGCAAAAATGCCCGAGAAGTTGACCGTCATGATTTTAGTATTTGAGTGGAGTGTTTGGTTCTTAGGTTTTCTTCCCCTTTTGAGCAATTGCTTTATTGTTCATTTCTCCCTTTGCCTTTCAAATTGGCGCTTATTCAATTTGTTATTCTTTGGACATTGTCCTTCTTTCCGCTATTACTCGTTTCGATAAGCCTTCTTGTTTCTTTTTACTCGTTGTGTTTATCTTTTATTACCATGATTGTGAGTTTGATGTTCAAATTACTTTTATGTGTGTGCAATGTTTGGTTGTCTTGAGTGTACGAATTTAGAAAATTTTCAAATTTTCACGATGGATTTCACATTTATCCTTTTAAAAGAGTTTTAGAAATGAAATTTCTACTTTCATTTTTTTCGAAAATGGATTTAGGTTGCTCTTATACTGGATTTTGCGTTTGGTTGGATGCTAGAACTTGTTATTTGAGACGTCTAATGATTGGTTCTGCACTTATCAACGTATGATTTAATTTTAATCTTGTCTTTACTTTGGAATGCTGGTGTTCTTGTGTGCACGACAAGAACAATTTCGTTCCACAGAAAAAGAGAGTTACTTTCGAAAACTTTTCCTATACCTTTTTGGAAAATGTCATGCTTTTGAAATACATTTCCTTGAAAATGTTTTGAATACCAATTTGGAGAAAACGAATTGGTCCCTATAACTTTTCTTTTCTACTCTCAAGTTTCGAGGACGAAACTTTTTAAAAAGGTGGGGTGATTGTAACACCCGGAAATGTACCCTATTTTTCTAGTAGAAATATTTTACGAAATATTTTCAGCGAATTTAAGTTTTAAATTAGCTTTTTATGTTTCGAGTCGAATTTAGAATTTCCGAGTTCGTATTTGGAATTTCTGTTAGATTCCATGAAAATCCCGTTTTAAGGCGAGTTTGACTTTTCTTGACTTTTGAGTCGAGTTTGACTTTTCTTGAATTTTAAGTCGTCTTTGACTTTTCTTGAACTTTTAAGTCGTCTTTGACTTTTCTTGAATTTTAAGTCGTCTTTGAATTTTCTTGACTTTGGAACCGTCTTTGACTTTCGTTGACTTTTCCACTTACTCCCCCTACATATACTCCCTCATAACCTAACTCCCTCACAACTCAACCTCCTCTTCCAACACCAAAACCCCATTAAAACTCCATCACCTTATAACCTTAAGACGGAAGTCATTTCTCCGTCTCTCAACGAAACTCGACGATTTTTATATAAATCTTCTCCTCTCATCCTTCTCTTCATTTTCATACCATAAAATCCTCATTTCCATAACTTTTTATAAAACCCATTTTGTAGATCTAAACTTAAGACGGGCATAACTTCTTCATTTCTTATCCGAATTCAATTCCGTTTGATGTTCCGGAATCCTCTCTCCGCCCTCTTCCTTCCTATGTAAGTAAAATACTGATCTTTAAACTTTATTTTTAGTCTAATTTTCCAGAATTTCGGTCTACCTCAATATAGTGTTAAAAGTTAGTTTTTGGGTTAATTTTGAAGATTTGGAACAAGGAATCCGGTTGTGTCTTGGGCTTGCTTAAAGATTGATAATTCGGAGTACTAAAAAGGTAACGGTGAAGGGTTACTCGATATCATTTACGTGTTTTACATGATTTCCATGTTAGAGTTCGTATTTAGAATACAATTAGAAAGCTTAGAAATTATGATTGTGATGATGATTGTTGTTAGTTGATGATTGTTGATGATGAATATTGATTGTTGATAGTTGATAGAAGTGAATTATGAAAAGTGGAAATGATAGAAATGGTGTTTGTTGTTCTCGGGTGACTCGTGCAAATTCACAGCACTGACCCTTTTTGGTAGAATGCTCATATCTCCTTCGTTACTTGCTTGTTTTGGGCTTGTGACCACTCGTTGGAACCGTAAGAGGATAAGCTATCACCTCGACTTCGAATTTCTGCATTCCCATATCTAGAACTCTAGTTATGACCGTTTGAAGTGGACCCTTGTTTTAGTTAGTTTCCAAACTTGTGTTTGGAGAATTATTTATGTTTCTTAGTTATTATGCTTCTTAAACTTGGTCTAATGCTTGGGTATCATGTATTGATTCATGTTTTGGATATATGATATGTTCATTCGCATGTATCACATGTTTTGTGACGGTTTTTGCTATGTCCCACTTTGAGTCGGTTTTCACAAATGTTACGGTTTGAGCACGGTTTTGTCTGGTGCTTTGTACTCTCATTCCCTTGGCTACCTTCCCGTTCGTAAGGCTGGAATGTCGGAACGGAGAGGTATCCTAATGCTTAATTGCATGTGTAGTGGGCATACGACGACGTTGTTGGGAGTTGAACGCTATGCGTTGATCGACCCGGCCGTCAAATGTTGTGTACTTGCGAGGTGGTGTTATTTGCATGTAGCGTACCGCTTGTTATGAGGCTTGTGCTATTTTCCGCCTCTTTCGTGAAGGTTGACCGAATTTGGGGTACTCGGCGTCTATGATTGACCGAGTCTTGGAGGTGGAACGTCTTACCACATGTCGAATCGGAACATGTCTTATGCCGAGAGTCTGGCCAGGTTTAGACTAGGACCGTATTATTATCGTCGTCCTACCGAGAGGATTAGAGTCTTGTGTGTACGAAACGTCTTATCGTACATGGTTCCGGGAAACGTCTTATCCCGTGAACTTGTTTGTCTGGGTCATGAGTATACGAAACGTCTTATAGTATACGGTTCAGGGAAACGTCTTATCCTGTGGACTTCCATTCACTTGTCTTGCTATTGTACACGATGCTAGTGCGTTTCATTTACCGTGAGAGATGTTGTCATTGTGTCGGTGTGTTTGGATGGATGATTACATGAATGATTACTATGATTGATTCATCGCATGACTTGGCTTGGTTTGTTTGTCGTGTCTCAATCTTATCAAACTTATACCGCTAACGGTGAGATGCAAGCCCTAGTGAGCGTATTCGGTTGCCTAAGAGTGTCTTTCCGAGTCTTTGTATAACATGATGGATTCGGACTTGTACTTCATATGCTCTTATCATTATATATTGAATTGCCTATCTATCCTTATCGTATTTCACATGTATATCTATATATGCATGCTTCTACTTTTGTATTTCCTTATATGTACGTTTAATGTGATATGGCTGGGAGAACCCGGAGTTACTCCCCACTGATTGTGGCGTTCATGTTTTTCATGAATGAACAGGTTGCTTGCATGGATGGCTTTTTGCTTATGCTATTTTGGGTTCGGGTGTGAGCTAGCGGGCGTTGTCCCTGGATGAAACACCTCTAGACGTTGTTTAGCTAGTTGCTAATTACTTTGTCTTTTGTTAACACTTTGAGAGACTACGTCTCTTGTGGTATTTTTATTTAGTTTGTAATATTTTGACACTCCTCGTATTTTTCTATCTTGCATGTATAAAGGTTTTTAAAATACCGTATTTTCCGCAATATATTTCACATGCTTGTTTGTTTTATATTTCCGCATTCGCGAGGGTTGTCACATTTTTGGTACTGCGTGAGTCCCAGCCGGCCGACTGGCCGCCAGTCTCCCCAACCGGCTGGGAACTCCCTGTAAATTTGGTGCATTTTTGTAAGAATGTGAGTCATAGCCGGCCACCTGGCAGCCGGCCAACCGGCTGGAACTCTCCCATTTCCCATTTTCTTCACTTTTCTCTCTTTGCCCGTGGCCCCAGCCGCGTAGCCGGCAGCCGGTCACACCCACCGACTGGGGATCCTCTGTAAATATTGTTGTTGTTTGGTGTTGCTGAGGTACCAGCCGGGTACCCGGCAGCCGGTCCACCTGACAGGCTGGCACCCCCATGTGATTATTTCTCCCTTCCTTTCCGCATGCCTTCTCATGTAATAGTTTGTACGGTTTGTTTATCTTATAAACTTACGCAATAACATTAAATATTCATGTTTAGAATATATGATATCTCACATGTCTTATTTACATGTTTTGTGACGGTTTCCCTTATTTTCCCCCCTTTGAGTCGGTTTTGACTTATGCTATGTTTTGAATGTCATTTGATGACGGTTTTGAACTCTCATTTCCCGGTCACACTTTATACTCGTTTAACTTAAATGTCTGAGCGATGAGGTGTAACCGTGATGCCGTTGTGCTTTTGTTTAGTGGAGATATGACGACGTTGTAAGGAGGTGAACACTTTGCGTTGATCGACCCGGCCGTCAAATGTTGTATCCTTGCGAGGTGGTGTCATTGCATGTAGCGTACTAGCTTGACTTTTGACTATAGATTTATTCCCGCCTCTTTCGTGTGGTTTAGTCGAATTTGGGGTACTCGACGTCCTTTGTGTTGATCGAGTCTTGGATGTGGAACGTCCTACCACATCTCGAATCGGGAAACGTCTTATCCTGAGAGTCTGGCCAGGTTTAGACTAGGACCGTATTATTATCGTCGTCCTACCAGGAGGATTAGAGTCTTCTGTGTGCGAAACGTGTTATCGTACGCGGTTCCGGGGAACGTCTTACCCCGTGGACATATTTGTCTAGGTCATGAGTATACGAAACGTCTTATCGTATACGGTTCATGGAAACGTCTTATCCCGTGGACTTTCATTGACTTCTCTTGCTATTGTACATGATGCTCGTGCGTGCCATTTACCGTGAGAGTTATGTTGTCATATTCGTATGTTTGGATGGCTGTTTGTAAGTTGAATTATACGTGAGCATTGAGTTGGACTCTTGCATGAAATAGATGATTGAATTGGTTTGAATGTCGAGTCTCTACCTTATCAACTATATGCCGCTAACGGTGAGATGTAAGCCCTAGCGTGTATATAGTTACCTAAGGGTGTCATTCCCGAGTCGATTCATAGCCTGATGATGATTGTTTGGCATTTCACCTACTTATATCATATTATCTTGAAATGTACGATTGTACTCTACATGATTTACTTGTACATGCGTTTCTACATGTTTAATTGTCGTTTATGTATGTTTACTTGTGATATGGCTGGGAGAACCCGGAGTTACTCCCCACTGACTGTGGCGTTCATGTTTCATGAATGTACAGGTACAGGTCGGTGCTACTTGGGGTTGAGACTAGTGTGAGCTAATGAGAGTCGTTTCACGATGATTACCTTTACCGCTTAGACTCTTATACTATTAGGGTAATTGTATTTTTGGGACCGTTTTCTCCATTGTAGTGATCTGTCGACCTTTTTGACATTACTACTTATTTGTTTACATTGGATTCCGCCTTCTGATGATCTTTGCGAAACATGCCTTAAAAAGTTTTAAAAATTTCTCTAATTTCCGCTGCATATTACTTGTATATCTTTATGCTTTCGCGAGGGTTGTCACAACCTCGTCTAAAGCAAAATCAACTGTAATTAATTACACTCTCATCTACCTTATGTTAAATTTACATACTTTATTCTCATAGAGAGTGAGTATTTACCATCTTCATTACACTCTCCTTAATTACACTCTCATCCACCTTATGTTAAATTTACTTACTTTATTCTCATAGAAAGTCTCCTTAATTACACTCTTTCCACCTTATGTTAGATAGATCTTGGTCAGAACTATCAAAACT
Organism: Heliosperma pusillum; assembly: GCA_022085475.1. Classification (NCBI taxonomy): domain Eukaryota; kingdom Viridiplantae; phylum Streptophyta; class Magnoliopsida; order Caryophyllales; family Caryophyllaceae; genus Heliosperma; species Heliosperma pusillum. Next base: position 65,586 of record JAIUZE010009468.1, on the reverse strand, counting down.
TGACCCGACCTGAAAACCCGACCCGTTTTAAAATTTTGACCTGTGACCCAAACTCGAAATGACACTCTATTTTTAGGGTTGAACCTGACCCAACCCGTTCGACCCGATTGGTCAAAGATAAATGAAGAATATTTTTATATTATATTTAAAAAATAAATAAAAAATAAATATTTTAATATTTTCAGTAAAAAAAATTAATTTTATACAACTTTTATAGGATTTAATAATAAAAATATTTATTATAAATTTTTATTATATAAAGGTCTATATATTAGTGCGACAAGTAATGAATATAACTATATTATTAATATTAAATATTGTTTAATTTTAGATGTACGATTTTTCAGCGAACAAATGATAAAATAAAAGGACGTCTTATGTGACAACCCTCGCGAATGCGGAAATAAAACATAACAAGGATGTGATTTATATAGCGGAAAATACGGTGTTTTTAAAACTTTTTACATGCAAGATAGAAATACGAGGAATGTCAAATAAATACAAACTAAAATAGAATATACTACAAAGAGACGTAGTCTCTCAAAATGTATCAAACATCAAAGTTATTAGCAAACAAGCTAAACAACGTCTAGAGGTGATTCATCCAGGCCAACGCCCGCTAGCTCACACCCGAACCCAAAATACCACAAGTAAAAGCCATCCAAGCAAGCAACCTGTTCATCCATGAAAAACATGAACGCCAGAATCAGTGGAGAGTAACTCCGGGTTCTCCCAGCCATATCACATTAAACGTACATAAACGGAAATACGAAAGTAGAAGCATGCATATATAGATATACATGTGAGATACGAGAAGGATAAATAGGCAATTCAATATATAAAGATAAGAGCATATGAAGTACAAATCAGTAACCATCATGTTATAGAATGACTCGGGGATGACACTCTTAGGCAACCATACACTCACACTAGGGCTTGCATCTCACCGTTAGCGGCGTAAGTTTGATAAGATTGAGACTCGACAAACAAACCATGCCAAGTCATCAAAAGATCACAAATAATCAATCATATAATCATCCATTCAAACGTACAATACGTTGACGACAACTCTCACGGTAAATGACACGCACTAGCACCGTGTACATGCAAGTATGATTAAAAGGCATCCACGGGATAAATCATTACCCTGAACGCATACACGATTCAATTTATTTCGTATATGTAGACTAATTTCCTCCTGGTAGAACGACGATATAAATATTCGGTCCTAGTCTAAATCTGGCCAGACTCCCGGAATCACATTTTCCGATTTGACATGCGATGACATTTCGCATCCAAGACTCGGTCAATCAAAGACGCCGAGTACCCCAAATTCGGTCAACCTTCACGAAAGAGGCGGAAAAGAGCACAAGCCTCACAACAAGCGGTACGCTACATGCATATGACACCACCTCGCAAGTATACAACATTTGACAGCCGGGTCGATCAACACAAAGCGTTCGCCTCCCAACAACGTCGTCATATGCCCACTAACACATGCAATTAAGCAGTAAGGATACACTCCCCGTTCCGACATTCCAGCCTTACGAACGTGGAGGTAGCCAAGGCAATGAGAGTACAAAGCACATAGAAAATTAGTGCTCAAACCGTAACATTTGTAAAAACGACTCAAAGTAGAACATATCAAAAACCGTCACAAAACATGCGATACAAGCGAAATGATTATCATATATTCGAAACATTAATATTCAAAGTCAAACCCGAAAGTCAACAAAAGTCAAAGTCAAACCCGAGACCCGAGACCCAAACCCGTCAATTTGGAGTGGGCTACAAACAAATCATCAATGCAAGAAAACTAAGTCCAAAGGGTCAAGGAAAGTCGAGGCCGGAATAGAATTCAAAGGGTCGACTTTGGGAAAAACTGGCAGCATGAAACGCTGCCAGCGCAAGGCAACGCTGCCAGCGTCCTCACGACGCTGCCAGCGTCAATGGACGCTGCCAGCGACCTGTCTCAGGCACGCGATCCTTCAAACACGAAAATCCCAATTTTCACTAAGGTTCAACATATAACAATCATCATTTATCCTCACAAACCAACAATTCTCATATCAATTATCAACTAACAACAACCATCATCATCAACAACACAATTCCTATGATTAGTAACTTATTCTAAATACGATTTCTAACATAGAAAACACATTAAAACACGTAAATGATATTGAGTAACCCTTCACCGTTACCTTTTCGCGTCTTCAATCGATTTCTAAGCGTTCCTCCACTAGATAGTAATCTTTGTCGGGGCCTAGAAAGTCTCCACCTACAATTATATAATAAAAGATGAATATAATTCACCATTGAGAAAGACGGATAAATTGAAAAGCGAGAAAGACGGTAATTTTATTACCAAATAAGATAGGGGACGATAAGAGGGGAAGATTATGACAAACTTGAATGAAATTGAGCGAGAAATGAAATCGTAGGATCGATATTAAGACTTGAGCAAATATGGAGGCTAGGTTTTGGTGTTTACTTGGTGAGGAAGAAGAAGAAGATTGAATGAGGGAGTTAGGGTTATGAGGGAGTATATGAAGGAGTAAGTGGAAAACATGAGAAAAACCCATAAACGTCTTAAGACGTAACTTACTCGGAATCTCGCGTAAAGTCCGAAAACGAACTCGGAAATTCTAAAATAGATACGGGAAATTTAATTCTAGACTAAAACTTAAATTCGCTGAAAAGTATCCGTAAAATATTTTAAAATACAAATAGGGTACATTTGCGGGTGTTACAATCACCCCACCTTTTAAAAAGTTTCGTCCTCGAAACTTGAGAGTAGAAAACAAAAGTATCAAGGACAAGAATCGGTTTTCAAAATTAATACGAAAACTTTTGTAAGGGAAATATTTATGAAACGAGGTTCATCTCGAAAATGGTTTAAGGAAACTTTTCATAAGTGCGAAACATTTTTTACGAATCACAAGAGTGGCCGTCGCGAACGAGTACTCTAGTTATCCAAATCAAATCAAAGACGAAATAGCGAAATTGAAAATCAAAACAAACGTTAGTAAGTGCAGGACTAGTCACCAGACGTCTCCAATAATAAGTCCAACATCCAACTAAACGCAAAATCCAAATATAAAAGCAAAAGAAATCAATTTTCTCCAAAAAGAGGGTACACAATCCATCTTTAGACTTCTTTGAAAAGTTAAATTAGAAATACAATATGAAAATTTGAAGGTTTTCTCAAAGATAAAATCAAAATAACAAGACATTACACAAACACAGAGCGACTCGCACATCTCACACACAATTCAGGGTAACAAAATATATACAAAACACTCAAAAATGAAACAAATCGAACTCTTAGGGATAGGAAGATCACGATAAAATCGGTACGAAGATCTACAAGAATTCGATAGTACTAACTCTACTAATACTCTAATGCTCAAGAGGATGTAATTTACCCAAGTTACACCTCAACATTTTCAATCATTAGATTTCTACTGAAATCCTTCATAACCACGAGACCTCAAGTCATCAACCTAACCATTCAAACCTAATTAGCATCGACTAGGGTCCATAGATTGTAATCTGCAGGAGAGGTCCTTTAACATACTATAAAATCCTTAGATTCATCATACTCTATCTGAGACCACTAACCAAAGAAATCTCATCTTAGGGGACCATATCTACTAACAACCACAAAGTGAACGGTCCTTACCATAAAATCCTCTGATCCAATTTATTCCAAAACTCATTATCCTAAATTTACGATGGACTTCTCATCCTCAAAAGTCAAAACACAATCCACGCAACAAAACATAATTATCTAAGATCCAACTAGCCTCACCCAAAGTCTCACGACAAGGGAAAATCCACAATCCATTATCGGTTATAATGACTCTTTAATATGCCATAACAACCTTAATTCGATCATTACTACGCTTGAAGCCTCAAATATAAATAGTCACATTAGTAAACTATGGTGATTATAATCCTCAAGATAAATGAGTTCACCATTCTAACTCTATATTCCATAACAACCGAGCACTCACTATCCAAAGCTTGCAACGAACATTTCTCAATCTCCAACTATGATTCCTTAAGAATACAAAAAAAATTACAAATTCCAAACCCCAAATGACCAACCACTTGGAAATCAGACAACCATTCAAATCATCTAGTTCATCTAAAACTAAAAATGAATCGATTTTCATTTATGACAAAACTCCTCAAACTTTGGGTACCAACTCAATTACCCTAAAGCAAAGTCTCTTTTAGAATCCACGCACCAATTAGAGACATCTAATTCCCAAATGATATCCCAAGCAACCGCTATAATACTCAACAACAACGAAATATCATCACACTCAACTTGATTCCCAAAATAGCACTACACTAGCAAGCTCAATAAATGAAGCCACCAAGAGAGTACAATACCACCAACAGATTCATCCTAAGGTTTAAATCCCAATCCTATTCATGTTCAAAATCAACACGAAGCTAGCTAACAACCCCAGCTATCTCACCAGAGGAAAGACAATGTCACCATGAAACTGGAAACGATAGGAAATTTCAAGCTAAAACACGAACGCGATAAGATTGGACGAAAATTAGAGGGACGCTAGAGGTAGGGAGCCAAAAACTAGATATTGGATAGATATAGCCATGAAGATAGCCAAGCAAAGGAAAAGATAAGAGAAAACAATTTCTAGAAATCAGGCTTAGTAGGAACTTGCATGAAAGGAAATGGAGATGAATAATGGCACGAGTAAAAGGTTTAAGGTTTAATCCACAAAATTTCCCTTTTCAAACTTAGGGTGATAGCAAAGTAACTCATCCCGATAACAAAGGTCTCTCACAAGGAATCATCGTACCACAAATCATCAAAGTAAGGTACACCTAGATTTAACAAATCGATTACAACCCAATTCATCCATACCTTCATATAACACGGATTCCCAATTGCGGAATTGCAACTCAAGCATAGTAACATTCTCTCAACTCCAAAATTTGACACATTCCCAATGGTTTCAAAACCGAAGAACTAATAAGGAATTCTCCATACTAATCTCTTTTCAACTCCTATGGCCCACAAGATAGAACACCAAAGAAAACGTCATTATCAACATCATAAGGCATCACCGACGTAGCCAATCTAATCAGATTCCACTCATAACCATAATCCTTAAGTAACATGGTTTAATCAATCAAGACGACTTACTACCTCAACCAAGTCTCCGATACTATGATATAAGATCATATTTTAAATCCAAGAATTATAGCCAAGTACTTTTCCACCAAGCGTATACTCTAACACATACACTAAAATCCACAAAAAGTCACTTAGTCTCAAAAGCATTTTACACCTCAAGGTATCATCCAAATATTCTCACTTAGAACAACTAGCTCCAATTTGACATTCTAATATTAATAAACTCCTAAGTTAAAAAGATTAAATCACTAATGGGTTAAGAAGTCCTAGCCAACTCATTCAACCTTACACCATCAAATACCATGAACTACCCACACATTAGTCATGGCAAGCATCAAGCATTAAAATCATCGAACTTATCTTACCACCATTTCTCAGAGATAAAACCAATCACCACTATAGGGTGAATTTAGATCTACACCATTTTCCTCAAATTACAAATTCATTCTAACCAACACTAATATTCCACAAAGTTCAAAGTTCTTCCGACCAAGTATAATATACCACAAACAAATGGGTATGACATCCATAAAAATGTTACATGAGGAAGTTGAGGGTACTAATGGTAAGATGGAGGAAACTATCAAGAGTAATTTCCAAGAGGCAACCAAGTTGGAAGAGAAAGAAGCACCTAGATAGAAGGAAGAGAGCACGCATGATACATTAAGGACGAGACAAATCATCGATGAGGAAGAAATACACTTCAATTAGGCTTGTCAATCTTCAATCTTCGGTAGAGGATACATCATCTAGGTAACACACGATCCTCCTCAAAACGGTAGATACAAACAAACATAACATCACTCAACACAATCAACAAACAAGTTAGAACCTAAAAAAATCAAGTACACCAAAGACTACCACCTTAGGTCCTTAAGTCTACCCATCTCTCATTTATTATTTCAAGGTCAAGTAGTTTAAGTTTAGGGTTCACGTGTGTGCGTCGGGAGCGATAAAGCTCTGATACCAACTGTGACAATCCTCGCGAATGCGAAAATAAAACATAACAAGCATGTGATTTATATAGCGGAAAATACAGTGTTTTTAAAACTTTTTACATGCAAGATAGAAATACGAGGAATATCAAATAAATACAAACTAAAATAGAATATACTACAAAGAGACGTAGGCTCTCAAAATGTATCAAACATCAAAGTTATTAGCAAACTAGCTAAACAACGTCTAGAGGTGATTCATCCAGGCCAACGCCCGCTAGCTCACACCCGAACCCAAAATACCACAAGTAAAAGTCATCCAAGCAAGCAACCTGTTCATCCATGAAAAACATGAACGCCACAATCAGTATGGAGTAACTCCGGGTTCTAACAGCCATATCACATTAAACGTACATAAACGGAAATACGAAAGTAGAAGCATGCATATATAGATATACATGTGAGATACGAGAAGGATAAATAGGCAATTCAATATATAAAGATAAGAGCATATGAAGTACAAATCAGTAACCATCATGTTATAGAATGACTCGGGGATGACACTCTTAGGCAACCATACACTCACACTAGGGCTTGCATCTCACCGTTAGTGGCGTAAGTTTGTTAAGATTGAGACTCGACAAACAAACCATGCCAAGTCATGAAAAGATCACAAATAATCAATCATATAATCATCCATTCAAACGTACAATACGTTGACGACATCTCTCACGGTAAATGACACGCACTAGCACCGTGTACATGCAAGTATGATTAAAAGGCATCCACAGGATAAATCATTGCCCTGAACGCATACACGATTCAATTTATTTCGTATATGTAGACTAATTTCCTCCTGGTAGAACGACGATATAAATATTCGGTCCTAGTCTAAATCTGGCCAGACTCCCGGAATCACATTTTCCGATTCGACATGCGATGACATTTCGCATCCAAGACTCGGTCAATCAAAGACGCCGAGTACCCCAAATTCGGTCAACCTTCACGAAAGAGGCGGAAAAGAGCACAAGCCTCACAACAAGCGGTACGCTACATGCATATGACACCACCTCGCAAGTATACAACATTTGACGGCCGGGTCGATCAACACAAAGCGTTCGCCTTCCAACAACGTCGTCATATGCCCACTAACACATGCAATTAAGCAGTAAGGATACACTCCTCGTTCCGACATTCCAGCCTTACGAACGTGGAGGTAGCCAAGGGAATGAGAGTACAAAGCACATAGGAAATTAGTGCTCAAACCGTAACATTTGTAAAACCGACTTAAAGTGAAACATATCAAAAACCGTCACAAAACATGCGATACAAGCGAAAGGATTATCATATATTCGAAACATTAATATTCAAAGTCAAACCCGAAAGTCAACAAAAGTCAAAGTCAAACCCGAGACCCGAGACCCAAACCCGTCAATTTGGATTGGGCTACTAACAAATCATCAATGCAAGAAAACTAAGTCCAAAGGGTCAAGGAAAGTCGAGGCGGGAATATAATTCAAAGGGTCGCATTTGGGAAAACCTGGCAGCATGAAACGCTGCCAGCGTCCTCACGACGCTGCCAGCGTCAATGGACGCTGCCAGCGACCTGTCTCAGGCACGCGATCCTTCAAACACGAAAATCCCAATTTTCACTAAGGTTCAACATATAACAATCATCATTTATCATCACAAACCAACAATTCTCATATCAATTATCAACTAACAACAACCATCATCATCAACAACACAATTCCTATGATTAGTAACTTATTCTAAATACGATTTCTAACATAGGAAACACATTAAAACACGTAAATGATATTGAGTAACCCTTCACCGTTACCTTTTCGCGTCTTTAATCGATTTCTAAGCGTTCCTCCACTAGATAGTAATCTTTGTCGGGGCCTAGAAAGTCTCCACCTACAATTATATAATAAAAGATGAATATAATTCACCATTGAGAAAGACGGATAAATTGAAAAGCGAGAAAGACGGTAATTTTATTACCAAATAAGATAGAGGACGATGAGAGGGGAAGAATAAGACGAACTTGAATGAATTTGAGCGAGAAATGAAGGCGTAGGATCGATATTAAGACTTGAGCAAATATGGAGGCTAGGTTTTGGTGTTTACTTGGTGAGGAAGAAGAAGAAGATTGAATGAGGGAGTTAGGGTTATGAGGGAGTATATGAAGGAGTAAGTGGAAAACATGAGAAAAAGCCCATAAACGTCTTAAGACGTAACTTACTCGGAATCTCGCGTAAAGTCCGAAAACGAACTCGGAAATTCTAAAATAGATACGGGAAATTTAATTCTAGACTAAAACTAAAATTCGCTGAAAAGTATCCGTAAAATATTTTAAAATACAAATAGGGTACATTTGCGGGTGTTACATCTTACACTTTTTCCTGACCCGTATTCTGACCCCGACCCGTATGACCAGACCCGGGCCTGACCCGTATGACCAGACTAGGGCCCGACCCCCTTGACCCGCTTGACATGTCTACTCTTGGTTGTTTAAGAAATTAAATGACCGAGTGGATCAACCTTGATCACGAAACGATCTCATACGAATAAAAGAAAACTAACTTCTAATAACACATGAAAATTCAATTCATATGAATTATTTTCCTATAGATAATTCACAAGAATTCGGAAAAATTGTTTGCTTTTGAATGTAGGTGTAACATTTCATGGCTCAATTTTTCAATTCTAATCAAACATACATTTAATAAAGAATATAGATCAATCTTTGCTTTCTACTTAATTTTACCTCGCACTTTCCCTTTCCTATATTCTAAATTTAACAATTAATTTCAACATATAACTTTAAATTTTTGGATTAAATATTTATAAAGATTTAAAGAAATAAAAGAAATAAAAACAAAAAAATTGGAAATATTTATTTCCGCATTTTTTTCTATTAAATGTTTCTTACAACAAGTAAATAAATAAATAAACCCGTCAAAATCTAAGTAACTTAAAACTAATATTTCAGAAGTCCCAAATTCGTAATACCTAATATTACCCAATACATAAGTTCGAAAACCAAACATAAAAGAGCCAAATTTAAAAACAACCGTACAAAAAGAGCAGTTAAAATATTACAATATCACTTCAATTCATACAATAAATCCTAATTATCGTGGGAAAATAACACCATTTACAATTTCCAAATTTGAAAATTACAACTATTGCGAAACCCCGTGGTTACACAATAGAATAAACACAAATATTGCAGCAGAAAATACGGGATTTTAAAAGCTTTGAAAGTAAAACCGCAAAATCAGTAAATCATAAAACCACGACTTAAGTTTAAGAAATGTTTTATAAAAAAAATACAACTTGAATATATACCAACACAAATATGATGATAAGCACTACTATAAAACAAAATCGCAAAGGTCAGTCGTTATAAGTATAACGCTCGTTAGATCACTCGTCAAAACCCCAATAACTAAGCACCAACTTGCAACCTATTCATTCATTAAAAAATGAATGCCACAATAAGTGAGGATTAACTCGGGGTTCTCCCAGCCATATTACATTAAAACACACATAAACAAGAACAATATAATTGCACGCATATCATAACATAAGCAAAGCAATTATATTTCATAACATAAGATAAAATAGTAGTTAATACATCATGTGATCATAGATAGCAATAAGACATTGACATAATCAAGATTAAGCAAGGCAACTTTTGGCAATCATATTGAAACTAGATGGCTTGCATCTCACCCTCTAGTGACAACAAAATCAAAGACTCGGAAAGGGGAAAACAATCACAAGTGTCAACCATACCCAAATGACTCACAATATTAAGCCGAAGATGACACTAAGTTAGGGAGGCACGACACACATCACCCAAACCATCCTATATATACTCTCAGGGTAAATGGTATGTGCAAAGTATCCAAACTAAGCAAGACAAGACAAGACTCAATCCTCCCGGTAAGTCGTCAATCATATCAAATGATCCTAGTCTAAACCTAGATCAGACTCTCGGGATGAACGTGTCTTGATTAAATAAGCGATGAAAATTTCGCATCCGAGACTCGAAACATAACACACATACCACAACCAAAGGCTGAGTAACCTAAATCTAGTAACATGGTACACATATCGTAACTAAAGGTCTGGAAGAAGGAGGAAGAACAATCTCAATTTGTCAACATGGCACACATACCTTAACCAAAGGTCTGAAAGAAGGAAAAAGAGATTTAAGTTAGTAAACAATGCACAATGACACCAACTCGCATGAATACAACATTTAACGGTCAGGTCAATCAACGATATGCCTTCGCCTCCCAATAACGTCGCCATAGCCACACTACCACATGAAAAAAAACACATGAGATGTAACCAAACGACTTAGAAATCAAGTCCAACAAGGATTGAGAGCACACAAAGAATGAGAGTTTAACTCCATTCAAACAAACATGAATCCAAGGACCTTTAAGGTGAACATAACATACTTAAGTAAAACATCCAAGAACCATAATTAAACATGTAAATGACATAATAGCAAGGAGCTACAATTATAACCAAGTGTCAATATATCATACATAAGCATTAGAATAAATATTAAGAAGTTTGATCATTAAGAAACCTAAATCCCTTCCTAAAACAACAAGTTTGGGATCTGTCTAAAACAAGGGCCAAATAAATTTAAACAGCCACCACCTGAGTTTTAGACATAATAATCCATTAATTCAAATTGGAGGTCATAGCTTATCCTCTTACAATTCTAACGATAGGTCACACTCCCTGATAAGGGTAAAGTCGTGTTCCCTAAATCAAAGTAAACCTAACTCAATGCTAACTAATAGTCAGCGGTAAGTAGGGTACCGAATCCACATGGAGGCAGTAAAAGTTTATTGGCTAATAACTAAGTTCGTCTTAAAGGTAACAATTTTTTGAAGTTGGGGTTGATTAGCTATAACTATTTGCAATAAAGTACAGATGAACTCAATAAGATTATAAGGTCTAGGGATCGGATTCACTTAGCTATAATGTTATCCGGGGAAGGAATTTAATCAATTAAAAGGTAGATTTAATTACCTAAGGTCATAAGATCGGACGACTCAATTATGCCATTTAGATCTAAGTCTAACATGCGGTCGCTATCATTAAAATTATTCTGTTCGATTGCGTAGACTATATTAGTCTTAACCCGGTCGGTGAAAATCCTAATATGCGATACTAGTTAATTAATTTTGGCCAAAATCAATATACTAGATTTAAAACAACAATAAAAAGACAACCGTATGATTTAACTACAATTAATCAAGTAATCCCCCTTCTAACATCCTATATCACCTTTAACCCTGTGATACACGAGTTTCGCGATCCTTTCCAAACTGTGGTGCACGGGATACCACAGCTGGAGAAACGAGGGACAAGCGTGAAAACACGCATTTGTGGAGTGGCCACCAACTTTTGTGGGAAGTTGGAACCGTTCGAATACTTTATGTCATGTAAAGACACAAAGTGATGACATGAACACTAAGAACTCGTTACCCTTAACATCCTAAGTCTAGAATGACTCTCGTGAATGCCAATGAACACGGATGTTCACAGAAATCTGGAGTAAGGGGTGAGGGTACGTATTAAGAAGTTCTTTAATCGAACATCTAATCCCGCCCGCCTCGATAGCGGCGTCTACTAATGATTAGGGAAACTCTTATGTTATCGATGTGTTGTCGGTTAAATGCATTAATTGCAACATCCACGTTTTAATCCTACCATCTGAGCTTAGACTATGTCAGTGTACATGTAGTTTAGCACTCAATTATGTCGAAGTAGGATTTAAGATTCAATTGCATGGGAAAGGCAATTAATTAAATCATACAATACAATGATTACGAAATAAATTACCCAAGAACAATGATTACAATGGATTTCGTGATCTATGTCGGAAATATGTTTAAGAGAATAATTGAAAGAAAGAAAAGAATTGATAAAACTAAAACGAATCAGATTATTAACAATGATAATACGAATAATAGTCGATTTATTACATAATTAAACTACGTCAAAGCGAAACAGGAGGATCAGGGACAGAAATCAGCCCGGAATAGGCGCAGCAAGTCATGCGTCCTTTGGAAGAGGCGCATAAGACCTTGCGTCTGTTCCTGAGTTGGGTTCTGGCTATGAAGCCAGAATCGCAAACAATTAGTGTTCGTTGGTGATTTACGGTTTATTGATGATCTAAAAGTCGAATTTAAGTGATTTAAGTCAAATTAATTACACTAATTATATCAAAGAAGAATCTAAGGATTTGATATGAACAAATCTAACCTCTAAAGACAAAATTTGATAGATGACAAAAACCCACTAATATTGACTATTAGGGATTTAAGTTAAGAACTAAATAAATAATATAAAAGAAAGACTAAAGAAAAGGTTTGAAAATAATTTTGACATAAATCCGACATGAATCTTACATTAGATAAAATAAAATACAAAAGATGGGATTAACACCCTCGGACTTACATGTTGACGAAACGAGATATGAACTAAAGTTAACGTTTTAGCGACAGCTCGACTCGAATGCAAGGAAAGTGCCCTCGTAAAAGGAACGATTGATTAATTAAGATTGATTATTATTGAGTTGGTCAAATTGGTAGGTTAATGCAATAAGGTGACGGGTACCCAAAAGGATCTGAGCTTACGTGGTCGATTGATCAAGCACGTAGTTTTAAAAATGCTTAGAGCAAGGTTTAGAATGCAAAGATAGAGAAATAAGAGGCGGAACACTCACGTGCCTTGAAAGTGTGCACAAACTTCTCCTTATATAGGGAGTAATCCGAAAAGTTTTGAAATAACTCGAACACGGAAAGAAATCTAGAAAATATTCCGAAAAGAGAGAAAACAGCTGGGAAAGAGGCGCAACAGGCACTGTGACTCTTGGAAGAGGCGCAGCTTCTGGTTCGTCATTTCCCAAGCAGTTTCCTACTTTGAAAGAAAGATTTCCGCGTTTCTATTATGGAATTGCGGTAGATTTCGAATACTCTTCTAAATAAAATCAAAAATATATTTTACCGAGAAAGGATAAGTTTTCAAACATTAAAATATCCGGAATATTCTCGAGCGTTCATACACGGTTTATAGAAAATGAAGCGATTTTGACCTGGAATCCAAAATGACTCTAATGACTGACAAAATGACCGTATCGGTACGTAGATGACTACCAAGGGGTAGACACAACTGTTTGAGCTATCACTTAACGATAAACTTACGAATTGTCATAAATCGTTTCGCATACCAAACATGCGGCCCAATCATCACTGGGTGGTTGGCGAAAGGTGTAGATTCGAGGTATCTACAGAACCCCTACTTTGACTGAGGCTTGGACAAGGCAAAAGTCAAATTTAAGCCATCAGGTAAATCAAAGATTACAACCTGACAACTATGGCGACGCGAGGCGGTTCAAGGGGTATGAACAAAGGACGTGTCGTCGGGAACATTTAAAGTCTGTCGACTGTCGGGGAGGGTCGTTTAAAGTCCATTAGACTACGTATAAAAGATCGCCAGCCATGAGAATGAGTCATACCTGAGCATATTCTTATGAGGTTGCAATGTGAGGCTCGCCAACTGTTGCATTGGGTGCGTAGTGAGGCTCGCCAGCCGCTGAGTAGGGGTGCGTAATGAAGCTCGCCAGCCGTTGAAAGGGCGTGTGATGAAGATCTTCCTGCCGTTGAAAGGGCGTGTGGTGAGGATCTTCTTGCCGCTGAAGGAGCGTGTGGTGAGGCTCTCCAGCCACTGGGGATAAGGTCATGTGTGAGAATCGGCATGTCTCTTTTTTCAGGTGAACTCTCATTAAGAAAAAGGGCGTGTGGTGAAGCTCGCATGCTGCCAAAAAAGCGCGTAGTGAGGCTCGCTAGCCGTTGAATGGGCATATGTGAGAATCTTCCTGCCGTTGAATGTGCATGTAGTGAGAATCTTCATGCGTCTGTCTTCAGGCAAACTCTCGTTGGTATGAGCGTACATGAGAATATGTATGTGTTTGTCTTCAGGCGTACTCTTGCTGGGGAAATACATGTTGAAGTAGAATTCTGCTGTGGAAATGGTGTACGTAATGAGGCTCGCCAACCGTTGAGTGGGCGCGTGATGAAAATCGCCAGCCGTCGTATGTGAGAATCTACCCGCCGTTGAAGGGACATTTTGTAATAATCTTCCTGCGTCTGTGTTCAAGCGAACTCTCGTTGGAGAAGGATAAATATTGAAAAGGATTTTGGCCCACAAGCAACAAACTTATAATAACCAAACTCCTAAGTAGAGCTATGCTGAGCAAGGGCGCATCAAGAGCTGCAACTCCGTTGGGGGTTGCTCGAAACCGCTTGAAAAATCGCTTGGCGTTGCTTGAATTCACCGAGGATTGTTTGACGTTGCTGAAAACGCTGAGGATTGCTTGAAATGACTAGCGGTGAGGGACATAAGAGCCAGGTTTTTTTCTTACGTTTTCTGTAGGAGATCAAGGTGGCAGACGTCAAGCCCCCAGCTTACCTCGAGATGCTGGAGTACAAGTTTCCAAATTTGGCTATTGCATAGGAATGCACTTGATTTGAACACAGGTGGCAGCGTCTCGGCACGTAGCGTTATGCAGGGTGGTAAATCGGCTGGGGGCTACACTCCTTGAGAAACTCGTAGGTGGCCGTGATCGACAGGTATGAATCTCTCGTTCCTTGTTCTTTTTGAAGAGAAGTGATTTAGTTGTAGAGAGTCTTAGAGCGCGAGCTAGCAGAGTCTCGGAGGGAAATAGCCTGTTTATTGAGAGAGCTAGAGGACAGAGACACTGAGATTGTCGCTCTCGAGGTCCGACCTGAGCTTGGTTATGAGGATTAGTTTGACTTGTTTTGTTTGTAGATTTTGGCTTGTTTTTGCACATTTTGGATTTTGTCTCGGGCGAGAGCCCCCAGCTTTGGATTTTGTTTTGGATTGTGAATTTGGATTTTGGATTTTGGATTTTTGATTTGCTTTTGAATTTGGCTTTGGCTTTGGCTGGGCGGGAGCTTCCCCCAGTTTGTGAGTTTTTGTTTTGGGCGAGAGCCCCCCAGTTTTGAATTTTGACATTGTCTTGGGCGAGAGCCCCCAGTTTAATGTACATGCCTCTTTTGGTTGTATTTGATGGCCTGAGCGTTTCTGCTGCTGAGTGTTTTCTATCCCTGCAGGGTAATCTGAAAACAAAACAGGTTTAATAGACAACGGTTTTGCCGTCATGCTGCCGAAAACCACATCACATAGAAATCACACAAATTACATGTTTGCATGTTGGTAGCCTAAACTGACGCAAAACGAAGGATTGGACTTAAAAAAAAAGCGCAGTTTTGTAAAAGAAATGTATAGGTTTTAATAATGTGGAAAGAGTTTGAACAAATGGAAAGAGGAGTGGAATGAGTCCCCTGAATAAGTGTGCTCATTTGGCAGCAATGTCAACTTGTATCTCGAACCTGACGAGGATTAGGAGATCCAAGGTTAATATCATTCCCTAGGCTATCTTGGCACTTGCTCATGCTTGCCATGGTGAGAAGCTGAGGATTTAGATGACATTGGGATATCCAAATGTTAAAATGCAAGAGCATAGTGACATTCAATCTTAACTGGCTAGGGTTCGGTTTCATTTCGTGTCGCACGAGCGGCATTTGGGCTACGCGAGGTGCGTTAGTTTGTTTGTTCTTGATAATTTGGATGAGTTCTGCCCTTTTTACAGTAACAAGTTCTGCCAATTACGCAAGACTAATGCTATAGAAACAAAATACTTTTGTGACCGTCTAAGCCCAGTGTACATTTGTCGAATTCTTAGATGCTAAATGAGGGTGATAAGAGACGGAATGTAGTGGGAGGTTCTATGGTGTTAGAAGACACTGGATATCTGTGTTATCTCTCTCACTCACCTAGATAAATGAAAGGCTCGTCTCGAAAGGTATGGAGACAATGTAACTGTGAGTCGATTCGTATGAAATATGAAAAGATGACTACTTGAGAGGTTTTGTTTTGTTTTTGGTTCGAGAGATTTCCTTTTTGTCTTGTCTTGTGCACTTTTTGAAAATGCTCGAGACTTTTGTTGGGCCGTTTTTTTTTTGGGTTCAAAGATGTCGTTGGACTGTTTTTGGCTTGAAGTTGTTGTTGGACTGTTTTTTTGTATGGAAGTCGTTGTTGGACTGTTTTTGTGTGGAAGTCGTTGTTGGACCGTTTTATGTGTTTTTGTATGGATGTCGTTGTTGGACTGTTTTTGTTTGGAAGTCGTTGTTGGACTTTTGTGTGTGTGTTTGGATTCGTTTGACTTTTGTTTGTCCTTGTCTCGTGAATTTTAAATTATTGAGACTTTTGCTTTGGGATTGTTGGGATTTTTTTTGGTTTTTTGTTTTTTTTTTAATTTGTTAGAGTTTAGGCACGATTGCACTAAAGAAATGTTTTGATCCTCCGGTGGGGGTATCAAAATGTTTGGCATAGGATGCATTTTCTGGTAGTCATATGGGATCTGATGAATCGGGTTGAATGATGGGGTCTCTAAACCTAAAGGTCACCTAGACATACGACAATCAAGGAATTTTCACACCACAAGATATGGACAAGGTGGTAAATGCGCGCCCTCGTTAAGGCTTATTCTAAGAGGTCGAGTGATCTAGAGTAAAGAGATATGACCTAAAGTATTTCACGTCTATTTCATTATTTAAGTGTAAAAAGTAGAACAAATGACTAACAAAAAGACATGTGCTCATTTATTCAATTTTGTTTGAAACTTGAAAAGAACTAGGATGGTCCTATTACAAAGGTTAATCTAGTGAAAACAAGTACCCGCTTCAGAGCTCGTCTTCAATTCTTGTACCTAGCACAATTAAGTCTTTGAAAGACTTTATGTTCTGGTACCTCAGATGGTTTGCAGAAACAGGTCTCAAATTGTTCACGAACTTTTCCACAAGAGTGGCTTTGACAACACCAAATTATGTCGTGTCTAGTAGTATTTTTTAGAGTCTTTCGTTTTACTTTTTACGGGTCATTAGCTTTGTTTTATGTTAATTTTAGTTTTTGTAATAATGTTAGTATTTAGTATTTTAAGTCAATTTTGAGAGTCAAACCCAAAAGTCAATGAAAGTCAAACCCGAAACCCGAGACCCAAAAACCTGGAAATTGGAGTGGGCTAGCAATGAATCACCAAGGCATGAAGACCAAACCCAATGGGTCAATGGAAGTCAAGGCGGGGCTAAAAGTCCATGGGTCAACGAAAGTCAAGAAGGAAAGCAAAGGAAAAATATGGCAGCATACGACGCAGCCTGCGTCATCACGACGCAGCCTGCGTCGTAGGACGCAGCCTGCGTCGTAGGACGCAGCCTGCGTCCTTTCTCAGCACGGGATTTCTTCATTTCTCCGTCTTGTCTTTTGGAAGCCCGCCTTTGGAGAGAACAACAAGATCAAAGGTGGCGGGAACAAAATGAAATGTGGACCACCCAAAATGCTTGGAGGGAGCAAGCTACGAGCCATTTTAACGTTCAAAATGAGCGCCACCACACCTATCTTCAAGACTCCTATGAAGTTGCGGTGGCACAAGAGGACGTCTACGGCTTGGCTAGCTCTCTCTTTGGGATGTCCATCCAACAAAACCCGGGCTACCCTTTTCCTTACACCCAACAGACCCTTGATGAAGGCATGGAACGAAGAAGAAGGATTAGAGAAGAAAGGGAGAGGAGGAGAAACCGAGGAGGTGCCTCGGGTTCTTCTCGTTTCGACAATTGATGAGGTAACCTTTTTCTTCTCTCCTACAATGAGGACATTGTATGTTCTAAGTGTGGGGGAGAAGATTGTACATAGTTAGTTTGTTTTTGATGCATTGTATTTTATTTGTCTTTATTTTGAAGAAAAAAAAAAAGAAAAAAAAAGAGAAAAAGAGAAAGAAAAGAAAAAAAAAAGAGAAAAGAAGAAAAAAAATTGAAAATCCCGGCTAGGTGAAAACCCACAAGGGTGGGCACCTAGGCAAGATTGGGAAGGTGGCCGAGGACGGAATGAAAACCCGAAAGGGCATTCTGGGCAAAATGAAAAATCGAGTTGCGAGCCACCAATGAGAGGAAAGGAAAAGCTAAGGTGAAAACCCGAAAGGGCACCTTAGGCAAAATGAGGGATTTTCAAGAAAAAAAAATGGAAAAATGAAAAAAATGAAAACAATTTTAGCATAATACTTTCTATGATGAGGATTTTGGAGGCATAAGAAGGGAGTGATAAGGAGGGAATTGGAAGGAGGCTAGCTTAGGACTTCCTTTATTTTTATTTTGAGTCACAAAAATTGGTTCCAAATTGGTGGTTTTCTCTTGGTGGTTGCTTGGTTGTGCAAATTGTGTAGTTTGGGGCCAACCAAGTAACCATGCATTACACTAGTGGAGTAATAAGGGGGTGGTATAAGTAGTGGAGTTGCATGGAGTTTGGTGATGAAGGCCATCTTGCTATGCCTTGGGATAAGGCAAAGATGGTCATACTACATTCTTGGGAGCTATAAGAAGGGAGGATTTGAGTTGAAATGAGTCGGAGTTGGTGGTGTGTCGAGTTTTGTTTTGAGGGAGTCATAAGAAGGTAGTGGTGAGGGAAGAGAGGTCATTGCCTCCGCATGCTATGTTTGGACTTGTGTTTGCCTTGCCAATCTCGAGTTTTACACGGGACGAGTAAAAGTCCAAGTGTGGGGGTATTTGACAACACCAAATTATGTCGTGTCTAGTAGTATTTTTTAGAGTCTTTCGTTTTACTTTTTACGGGTCATTAGCTTTGTTTTATGTTAATTTTAGTTTTTGTAACAATGTTAGTATTTAGTATTTTAAGTCAATTTTGAGAGTCAAACCCAAAAGTCAATGAAAGTCAAACCCGAAACCCGAGACCCAAAAACCCGGAAATTGGAGTGGGCTAGCAATGAATCACCAAGGCATGAAGACCAAACCCAATGGGTCAATGGAAGTTAAGGCGGGGCTAAAAGTCCATGGGTCAACGAAAGTCAAGAAGGAAAGCAAAGAAAAAATCTGGCAGCATACGATGCAGCCTGCGTCATCACGACGCAGCCTGCGTCGTAGGACGCAGCCTGCGTCCTTTCTCAGCACGGGATTTCTTCATTTCTCCGTCTTGTCTTTTGGAAGCCCACCTTTGAAGGCCCCTAGGTTTGCGGACCAAGGGTATATAAGAAGAAAACTGAAGAGAGAGAGAGGAGCCAAGCATACAACATTGAACATCATATTTTTCCTTAGAAATTCTCTACTTTGTTCTTCAACTTTGGCTCTTGTAATTTGGTTTTATTTAGAAATTGGTTGTAATATGAAGACTATGGGTAGCTAATCCTTTCTTTACTTGGTGTAATTTGAACAAGTGCACACCTTTAGCATTGTATGACTCTATAATCCTCTTCTTCTTTATTTAATGCAATTTGTTTATGTTAATCTTTTATGTTGAGTGAATGAATGTTTGGTTTGACTAGCTTGACATTTTGTTTACTTGATAAATGATTGTTCTTGGTAGGAATTGTCACCCTATGCTTGAATGTGTGAAGTAGACTTGAAAGGCTTCATCTTTGGTTTAAAAGTTTGAGTCTTTTGAGAAATAAATTGTATGTTGTGTGATTTTTACATGGTTTAATGTTGAATTGCATAATTCTAGCTTAATCATTTGGTTGAATGCTTAAAGCTTACTCCTTTGTTTATGCTTATGTTTTAATAAGTGTGGATTTAGTTGTAAATGGTCAACTTTGGGTGGTTTAATTCATGTTGACTATTTCTTAGGAGGTAGTATTAGATAAATAAGAGGAGAGGTAGAAAGGAGTCATCTTTGCTAATTGTTGTGTTACTTGGGATAGTTACACTAAGTATTTTCTCTCATATTTGATTACTTGCATTGAAGGTGTTTGTGCTAGTGCCTAAACTAGAATCTCATGTTTCATGTTAACTCATCTTTTTACCCAAATTCCCCCATTTATGTTTTTCTACATGTTTTCCATTGTGAATATCATAGTTTGTAATTAATTTAAGTCTTTGTTTTAATTAGTGTCTTAATTAGTAATTAGTGCTTTAAATTGTGATTAGATTCGTGAGTTTTGTTAATTGATATTTTGCAAGAGTCTAGATTAGATTATTTTTAGCTAATACCGCTTTCCCTTGGGTTCGATCCTTTTCTTACCCTTACTACCCTTTTTATTTAGGTTGGTTTGAGTCTAGATTCGGTTTTATAAATTGTTATTTGGCCTAGCTAATTTGCGGAATTAACGACACCGTGTTTTAGCGGCGTCAGGCTTCATATGGGCGTTCGAAAATTTGTGTGCTAGTCTTCCTCCACCTACTTACGAAGTCGGTGAAACCTTCTTCCTCATTTTATGTAAGAACCTCTAGAGTGCGCATTTTGACTTGGATTTCAGCATTGTCTGCGTATTGCTTGGCAAACTCGATTGCGGCATCATTCTAGGTTGTAATTTTCTCGTGTTCTAGGGAATAGAACCACTGATTGGGAATGGTGTCGAGAGACGAAGGAAAGATACTTAGGAGCATCTCTGGTTTGATGCCTTTGATAGAGATATAATCCTTGAAAGCATGGATGTGGTTTAAAGGGTTTTCATGCCCCTTGAATTTTGGGATGTCAGTCATGTTGAAGTTGGTTGGTAAATAAGTACTTACAGCTTCATACTTGCGATTATTCTCCTTGTAGATATCGTCCCCTTTGAGGTACATTAGTTGTTCTTCCAAGTATTAGAGTTGCTTTTCAGCCCAACTAAGAACTGGTGGGGTATCGACTTCTGGTTGTCCCATGACGAGTGGAATGTTATCATGCACACTAGCATCAGGAATGTCCGCAGGAGAAAGCCTAGCTTCTATGGCAACAATTCGGACTTCAATGGCGTTGAGACGAGCATAAGCTTGGTCCTGACTTGTTTGGAGATAGATAAGGGCAGCTAGGATTTGGTCATTACCATTCGGATTTGGTACACAAATATTTGCTTGACTAGCTCCTGACATCTTGGAAACTGAGCAAGAGACCGACGACGAATCAGAACATGATCTACCAATCTGGCACACTTACTCGAAAAGACTCGACTTGTGAATCGGGAGTGTGCCACTCTGTCTAAGTGAATTTTGAAAATGACTAATTTGGAAATGAGTGACGACTCAAAGTGGAGAGAGACTTGAGTTATGAAGTGGGAGTGTGCCACTCTGCTTAGTGAGTATTTGAAAGTGAGTAATTTTTTTAAAATGCTTGTCCTAGACAACCGTAGTGTGGTTTTAGAAGTGTTGACTCGAAGTGGAGAACAGATTTTGACTAGATACTTGGACAGAGTTTCGACTCATTTTGCGCTACTTTTAGGCCACCTTTGAAAATGTTTTACAATTTTAAAGAGGATTTTTGATTTTGAAAATTTTGTCATGGTTTATTTACAAAGTGGTGATCATGTAAGGGTTATACACATTTAGACAAGTAGAATAGCGGTATGCCGAGTGCATTTAAAAGGGATTTGGCTTAGAAGGGTGGGTTGCCATACCAAGCAATCAAACCCATGGTCGGTGGAGGGGCCCGTCCCGAACATGTGTAAGGTCGGTTCCCAGTCCATTTCCTCGAGTAGTGAAATCCCTTGGTTCTAAAATGAGTACACACCGCGGTATGGTTGAAGTCAATCGATATCCATCCTTAGGCTCAGATAAGAATTTGGACCGTCCAGAGAGGACGATAGGTCGAAAGGGTTGGGTTGGGCCTAGTAAGGCTGAATAAAACTACCTAGGAAAGTCTAGTAATGAAAACCGACAACTGTCTCATACATACTATTCCCTAACCTTGTTCACGTTTCACCCTGGGTACACGTAAGTGTATAATCCCCAGCAGAGTAGCCAAACTCTGATACACGGGTTTCGCGATCCTTTCCAAACTGTGGTACACAGGATACCACGGCTGGAGAAGCGAGGGACAAGCGTGAAAACACGCATTTGTGGAGTCGCCACCAACTTTTGTGGGAAGTTGGAGCCGTTCGAATATTTTATGTCATGTCAAGACACAAAGTGATGACATGAATACTAAGAACTCGTTACCCTTAGCATTCTATGTCTATAATGACTCTCGTGGATGCCAATGAACACGGATGTTCACATAGATCTGGAGTAAGGGGTGAGGGTACGTATTAGAAATTTCTTTAATCGAACACCTAATCCCACCCGCCTCGATATCGGCCTCTGATAATGATTAGGGAAGATCTTCTGTTATCGATGTGTTGTCGGTTAAATGAATGCAATGCAGCATCCACGTTTTAATCCTAGCATATGAGCTTAGACTATGCCGGTGTACATGTAGTTTAGCACTCAATTATGTCGAAGTAGGATTTAAGATTCAATTGCATGTGAAAGGCAATTAATTAAATCAGACAATACAATGATTACGAAATAAATTACAAAAGAACAAAGATTATAATGGATTTCGTGATCTATGTCGGAAATATATTTAAGGGATTAATTGAAATAAAGAAAAGAATTGATAAAACTAAAACGAATCAGATTAGCAGCGATAATACGAATAATAGTTGATTTATTACATAATTAAACTACGTCAAAGCGAAACAGGAGGATCTGGGACAGAAACCACCCCGGAATAGGCGCATCAGGTCATGCGTCCTCTGAAAGAGGCGCATCAAACCTTTCGTCTGTTCCTGAGTTGGGTTCCGGTTGTGAAGCCAGAATCGCAAACAGTTAGTATTCGTTGGTGATTTACGGTTTATTAAGGATCTACAAGTCCAATTTAAGTAATTAAAGTTATATTAATTACACTAATTATATCAAAGGCCAATCTAAGGATTTGATATGAACAAATCTAACCTCTAAAGACAAAATTTGATAGATGACAAAAACCCACTTATATTGACTATTAGGGATTTAAGTTAAGAACTAAATAAATAATATAAAAGAAAGACTAAAGAAAAGGTTTGAAAATTATTTTGACATAAATCCGACATGAATCTTACAGTAGATAAAATAAAATACAAAAGATAGGATTAAACACCCTCAGACTTACATGTGGACGAAACGAGATATGAACTAAAGTTAACGTGTTATAGAAAGCTCGACTCGAACGCAAGGAAAGTGCCCTCGTAAGAGAAACGATTGATTATTGTTGAGTTGGTCAAATTCGTAGGTCATTGCAATAAAGTGACGGGTAACCAGAAGGATATGAGTTTACGTGGTAGATTGATCAAGCACGTAGTTGTCAACATGCTTAGAGCAAGGTCTAGAAAGCAAAGAGAGAGAAAGAAGGGGCGGAACACTCGCATGCCTTCAAAGTGTGCACGAACTTCTCCTTATATAGGGACAAATCCGAAGAATTTTGGAATAACTCGAACACGGAAACAAATCTAGAAAATCTTCCGAAAACAGAGAAAAAATCTGGGGAAGAGGTGCAGCAGACAGTGTGACTCTTGGAAGAGGCGCAGCTCCTGCTACGTCATTTCCCAAGCAGTTTCCTAATTTGAAAGAAAGATTTCCGCGTTTCTATTATGGAATTGCGGTAGATTTCGAATACTCTAATAAATAAAATATGAATATATTTTACCGAGAAAGGATAAGTTTTGAAACATTAAAATATCCGGAATATTTTCGAGCGTTCAGACACGGTTTTAAAAAACGGTTTATAGAAAATGAAGCGGCTTTGACCCGGATTCCAAAATTACTCTAATGACTGTCAAAACGACCTTATCGGTACGTAGATGACGACCAAGGGGTAGATACAACTGTTTGAGTTATCACTTGACGATAAACTTACGAATTGTCATAAATCGTTTCGCATACCAAACATGCGTCCCAATCATCACTGGGTGGTTGGCGGAAGGTGTAGATTCGAGGTATCTACAAACCCTAGATTAAAGGATTTGCTACTCATAATATCTAAACTAACAACAACGATAAAGGAAGCAAACATGATTAACAATATATGAAAGATGAACAAGGGATAATTAAAGATCTAGTGCTAATAATTGAATAACAAAGGAATATTAGTAAAATACCGATTACAAGTTGAATCAAAAGGAACGATGTTCTTGAAATAATCCTAATAGTAATAATAATAAGTCTCAACTTTTCTAAGAGTTTTAACGTAATAAAAAGCATAAGAAACTAAGGGACGAGTTTTCAATTTATATTACACAATAAACCGACCTAAAGAAAGTTTCGGATAATTCTCCGTCTTACAAACACTTGATCGAGTATTGGTGCGCTCGATCGAGTGTCCGCGGTATTATCAGATTTGCGCACTAAGTTTCAAACGGCTACCATTTCTTCGTTACTTATCGGAATTTAACGTGTGACCTACCATTGGAAAGCTATGAGAAAGATCTTTCTTATAAAATTTGAACCTTTTTTGTACAAGTTGTAGAAAGCAAGAAATTTAAGTTTGAAGTTGACACTTGTGCAAGCAACCATTCTTTCTTCTCGCTTCACATTTGTTTGGTCTTTTCAACTAATTGCTTTGACATTATTTCTTGTTTCTTTCTTGGTCTCCATGTCAACCATAAAATCTCCAAATGTCGAGTCCACTTCGATGGCAACAAATCCAATGTATCCGAATCGCACTAAATCTACACAATAGCACACAAAAGCAGGAGTATCGACATTCCAACATCTAAAGGCATCTAATAATATAAATAAAGCACAAAACCGTAACAAAAGTGACTAAGGGAAGGCATAAACATGTATATAATTATAACTCATCAGTCCGAAACCAAACAATAAACGAATGAGATATGACCATTTTACAAAAAATGGTCAGGAAAAACCACAGCCTCCGCTCTTTTCCTGGCGAAGAACCGTTCGCACAACTTTTTTTTTTTCACTTCCTGAAGTCAATTGTTGCTATTGCTTTCGTTCCAAACTCATCCAATACTTAGAAGTAGCAACAATGATGTATAATACAAACCTCAATAATGAAATTACCACACAACTTGATGCATTTAAACACAAGATTTGTATCAAATTCAATCGACTATCTTTCAACACCACATTCTTTACCTGAAATTCTACCAACAAAATTGATTGTCACAAATCAGGAATCTTTCATCAACTTAACCAACAATATATCACACATCAACATACAAGTCTTATAACTCATTTAACATTCACCAACAATGCTTTTTAGGGCACAATCAACATAAAGAAATGATCTTTTTTATACAAAAATCTAATCCTAACACAAACATAAACACAAGCAAACTAATATCGAGCAACCTGTCTACGTTATCTCAATTCTTCCAAAACACCGCTTTGAAGCTAAGGACCCACCTTCATAAAGTCCATATGACTAATCTAAAATGATTATTAAGACAAAAAGATAAGAAAGATATCATATTTAAAGATGAGCTTTTGAGAAAGAAAAGTGAAAGTAAGATATACTTACATCAAGATGAATGGAACGTAAGGGAAGAGCGAGAGTGCAAAATTCATCGAATATGGACAAGGAATAGCTTTTTTTACTTATGTTAAGATGAGATCTAAAATTTTGGTAACATAATAGATTTTATAGAAGTTGTAGAAGGATGAGATTTCAATATATAGAAAAGTAGAGGATGATGAGAGGAGAAGAATGGTGAAATATGAACCCCTGCGATAGCGGTAAATAAAACAAACGAAATATGCAACGGAAAAAATAACAAGTTAAAGAAACTTTTCAGAAACAAAGTACGCGGAGTCACCAAACAAAGTAAACTACAAAGTACATAAGTAGCTACAAGGGGAACTAAGTCCCACAAAACGACAATATATCCGAAAGAGAGTCTAAGCGACAAGATAGTCGTCGATGATGTCGTCGCTGCTATCTCAAAGTAGTCTTACCCAGATAAGCATCGATCTCAACCGGCTCATTCATGAAACATGAATGCCACAGTCAGTGGGGAGTAACTCGAGGTTCTCCTAGCCACATTACAAGAGAACAAAGACAAATAGAACACATAAGCATACATCATACATATGTTTACCATATAGAATAAATGAGAGAATATTAAGCAATAATCATGAGTATATGAGGATAAATAGATACATGGCAATGATAAACCACACGACTAGACACGACACACATTGACAATCGTATAGGTACTAGATGGCTTGCATCTCACCATTAACATCCATATGATCGAAGAGGTTATCAACGAGCACAAATGAGACAATGGGACAACCCACCATTAGTTACAAAAGACATTGCCAAGAATATAACCAAATAATATAGGCATTAGACACGTGATCCAAACAATCAAATCATGCTCTCACAGTAAATGGCACGTGGAAAGCATCGACACTATGCATGACAAGACGACATTAGAATCGAATACTCCCGCGAGGACTACGATAATAATATGGTCCTAGTTTAAACATTTCCAGACTATTGGAATGAACATTTTCCGATTTAACGTGCGATAAACCTTTCGCATCCAAAACATAGACAACAGAACGGAAGCCGAGTACCCCGAATTTGGCAAAACGATGCGGAAAGAGAATGAGCATACCAATTCCGGAAGAACAACACGAAATAGGGTGTCAAAGAAAGTCAAATAAGTACACTAAGCAGAATAACACCACCTCGCATGAATACAACATTTTACGGCCAGGTCGATCAACCCTACGCGTTTGCTTCCCAACAACGTTCTCATATTCACACTACTTTATGCAACAAGAACACGTGAATGTACCCGTATTGCTTTGACCTTAAGCCCAACAAGTATTAGGGTACAAATGGGAAATTAAAGTTCAGCTCCATCCAACAGTCACGACTAACCCGACTTGTGTGAGGAAATCCACCATGAACCGTCATCAACCTCAGAATGGGGTAGAAAGTAGTTTCTCCGATGATATACATTAGATAAGACATCATAGAGAGCATTAGGCAAAGTATAAACGGCAAAAGCTACAACTCTTAGATACTCGGACGAGTAGCTAAGGTACTCAGAGAAGTGGGTGCATATTCGATTGTGTACATGGGTACCCGGCCTAGTAAACATAAGAATGGTCTATTCAATGAAGCAAACTCAGTGTAGTGGTTATTAACACTCGGTCGAGGGGCCTTAATCGATTGAATAGGGAATCTACTAAGTCGAGTAGAATGAATCAGGGTAGTGGTTCTCAGATGCACTTGGTCGAGTGATTATGGGGCTCAATCGTGTGACATTACTCGATTGAGTAGCCTAAGCACTTGGTCAAGTAGTCTCAAGAAGGGGGCCGTGTAATGCTTGAGGTATTACTCGGTTGAGATCAGTGCGTACTCGGCCGAGTGGGAGTGTTCTCGATCGAGTTTAAGATAACTCGGTCGAGTGATTTTTTACTTGATCGAGTATTTGGATACTGAATCGAGTGGCCTTAATTTGGGAGTTTTCGTCCTAACTAGTAGGTTTTTACTCGATGGAGTAAGTGGGTACTCGGTCGAGTGGGGGTTACTCGGTTGAGTGGGTGGTTACTCAGCCGAGTAATTATCAAAATAAACATTTCGGTGTTTTAATCCGTGTGAGTCCTATCTCATATAAAAAAGTCTCATATATTTCTTTTCTTTTTTGCTAAAATAAAAGTAATTGTAAAAATAACGAAAAATCGATTCAATGAATCAACTAAATTACATTTGGTGTGGGCCAATTAACCAAAACCGGATCCAATTCACAACAAATAAAAATAGACAAAAGGAGATAGGAAACCTAATCCCTTACATCCCTCGTTTCATATTTCATTCCTCGTCCTCTCTTTCTTGCTTCTCAATCTCATTACCATTATACATGAAGATGACATTTATGTCTGAGTGATTTTCGCTATCCATTGTTTGTACTTCTCCCCATCTTGGTGCTTTGTTTGTTCCTTAGTTTCATACTGAACTCGTTAATAATCCGGTTGGTGAGCATCTCGAGTCTCATGATCCTCAGTTCAATTCTACTAATGCTTCTTTGGTTCCTTATGTGATACATGCAGGAGTTAAGAATGGCGTCGAGGAGGCTTCTTTTCAGTTTGGAGATCCTGCCACAGTTTCTCTTTTCATTCATGTCCTCAATTGGTAAGTTGACTTTTATCCAGTCACCAATCTGAGCAATGACCATCTTATTGTAGTCACACTTGAATATAAGATGATCCCTCGTCTCTTTCCCATTTCTACAGATTTGACGGGTATTCTCTGTGGAAACCCCCAAACTGTGAAGTTTATCCATGATATTTAATTATTTTATTGTGATGATATATTATCCATGAGAATATTTCATGTTTGGGTGTGTGGCTAGACTTGTCGCGAGTCTCCAAATTAGTATTTTTAACTACTACAAACGCAAACTGATAGTAAGTGCAAGTAGAGGTCGGTCCCACAAGGAAGGTGTTTAGTTTATCAAATGTGTGCAAAAGCAAGTAATTAAATAGGGTTTTTGATGACTTCAAAACAAATGGGGGGTTTTATTATTTTGATGTTCTAAGTCTACTAAAACCAAAATGAAATGAAATATAAATACAATATAAATAATTGAAAATATAGAACAAATACGAGAATGATTCCTGGACCAAGTAATTTCCACCAATAAGTTATGAAGTGATCATGGATTCTTCCAATCTATTTCAATATTGAATACTTTGCTATGTAGTTGTTGACTTCAAATTCCACTTATGAATGATTAATAGTTACAAGCGTAAACAAATAGTCCTTACAATATCGTCAATTTAGTCAAGCACTCAAGTGTATTGAGATTGTAGATTGAAGCGATGGAATTTAGCAAAGATAAACAAACGAAGAAAACGAGCGTTGCTTCACTTTGGTTCATACAAATTGAGTCCTTTATAACTCAACGATAATGAAAAGCACACGAATTGATGAATTATAATTGTTACAATGGAATAGATAAACAAACAAAAGATTCATTCATCTAATCTGGCAATGGTTACTTAACTAATAAAAACTAGTTGATCATTCTAGGTGCATAATTAACAAACCAACAATAATGCAAACTAAATTTGATACTCTAATAATGAAATAGAAATAGAATAAGAGCCCTACAATTTAAACTAGCTTGGCTTCAAGAATTTGTTCCAAGATTTAAAACTTAGCCTTCCATACAAAATTACTAAAACAAACTAGAAATTGAAAGTGTTTTTCTATGTATTATAATGATTAATAGATGGAAGAAGATATATCAAATTTGATCAGCAATTCCTCCTTTTATAGGTCTTCAAATAGCATCTTCATAAATCCTATTAAAACCTCATAAAATCTCATAAAATGTGAGCATAATTGCCGAATTAATGAAGAATTAGAAGAGTCGTCGGAATCCAATGCTGAGCCGCGCCCCGTGGCGTTTTGCCGCGCCATGCGGCTAGTGAAACAACAATATTTTCCGCGCCCCGCGGCTCCCTAGAGCGACGCTTCTTCTTCTACACTTGTTTCCGTGCTTTGACCTTAAACTTTGGGCCTTGAATTACTTCAAAATCAACACGCCCATGACTTCCTTAGCCCAATACCAACCTTTAAAGAAGCCCTTCTCCCCTCATAACAAGAAATCAATCCAATTACCCTATTAAAACACACAAGTCCATTACAAAACCAACACTCAAGACATAAGCACTAAGATCCACAAAAATGCTTCTTAACCTATCATTTAATCATCAAAATAACCTTATTAAATCCTACTAAACTAGTTTAATCAAACTCCCCCACGCTTAGACCTTTACTCGTCCTCGAGTAAAACCCAAGGATAAGTAAAAAAACAACCCATACCAAGGTTTATATATCGAAACGTGAGTAGCTTGCTCGAACTCTAAACACCACAACTAATTACTACTACTCCAACCATCTCTCAATACTCAATCCCTCCGCAGTAGGTACATGATTTCAACAAAATGCACACGCAAATCCAACATAATGACCATGTGACCCAAGTTCCCAACCAAACAACATCTAAGCAAAATTAAAAATCAAAACACAAAGACACAATGTAGTTTAACTCATCACACTTCACCACCCAACCCCCCTTATTACTTTAAATGATCAAATCCCGAACCACCCTTCAAACATCCTTATGTTGCTAACTCCAAGGTAGATCAAGTAATCAAGTAACCAAGTAACGCTTCCCCCCCCCCCCCCCCCCCCCCCCCCCCCCCCCCCGTTTTTTTTTTCTATTCCTTCATTTTGCTTAGATCGTCCGCGCGCCCTTGCTGATTTTCGATCTAGCTTTTATTCCTTACACTACTCTCATGGCACGCATTTCAATTCTTCATTTTATCCGGAGTGCCCTTTCGGGTTTTCACTCCGTCGTCGGCCATTTAACCAATCTTGCCTAGGCGCCCGCCCTTGCGGATTTTCACCTAGCCGGGTTTTTTTGTTTCCTTTACCTTTTTTGTTTTTGTTTTTGTTTTTTTTTAAATGCATCTTAAAATATATACAACATGGAATTCCCTCCTCCACGCTTAATCTTCACATTGTCCTCAATGTAAGGAACAACAAAATGTAAGACATGGAAAAGGGAAAGAAAACATACCAAAGTACCTCAATGACGGGAAAGATCTCCGGTACCATCGCTCTTGGAGGCATGATCCTCCTCCCTAGGTTCTCGTGCTTTAGAAAATTCATCCCACTTTGTATTCAAAGACCGAACAAGCTCATGTGTCTCCAAAAGCACATTATAAAGTGCGGCGAGCTTATCAACGGTCCTAACTTGCCTAGATCCACCTCCTTCCGCCAAGCATCAACTTCTTTCATCCAAATTTGATCATAAGTAGCCGCGGAAGTAGTAGCAACCGACGAACTTACCGTATTATCAATACCCCTACTATCACCATTACCCTCATTTTCCTCATTAAACGCATCCTCCTCCTCACTCTCGGTATCATCAAGGTCAGGATCAAGGTCGATACGAAAATCCTCCGTCACTTCTCCAAAAATCAAAGGATCATCTTCCGGCCGAGGCAACTTCAAATAAGTATCATTATCGGAGCCCCAACAATAAAAGTATGTCCCTTTGACAGTACGAGCCCGTAGCAAATGACATTGTATCAAATAAGGGACATTCAAAAGGTAGCTATCCATCAATGGTTTCTCATCTTCCTCCACATTTATCTTCAAATGTTGCATTATCAAGGTTACCAAACCACCACCACCAATCCTTGTTTCTTTCTTCGTACACAAATTCAAGCAAGATTTCACAAAGATATCAACCCAATTGGGTGCACCCACACCGTCCGGAGTCATAGCCCACAAGTCACCAAATTGAACACGAGGAAGTTTAATGGGTTCCCCCTTGAAAAGGAATGTATTAGCTACAAAGCGGTGGGTAACTCGAATACAAGGGCGAGTAATATAAGAGCTTATTTCACCTTGCTTCCCACGTGTATCCAACCCCATCAACTCCTTCCACCATTTTGGACTAGCATCCTTATCAAGACCCAAATACTTCACCTTACTCGTCTCCTTAATACCAAAAGCTTTTCTAAACCCCGCATAAGTCAAAGAATGAGGCTTTCCTTTTAAACGGAAGGTGATTTTAGGAGATTTATTGGACTCTTCCGGCAATGTTAAGGTGGATAGAAACTCTAAAGTTTACCTCCTATAAGTGTGAGCTCCCTTAGCCATGAAATTCTCCAAACCAACACGTTTCAACAAAGACTTCACCACATCAAGCATACCCAATTTTTATAGTGTGTCATAACAAAGTAATCGGGTTTCCGTTATATGACGGTCATGTAAATCATCCCAAATTTGGCCTTGTATAATTGTCAAAGAATCGGGTTTAGGAATGGGCATTCTTCTATGAATAATTGCGGTTTTTTTTCAAGTGGTGTGGGTAAGTTTTTGTGTTTATGTGGGTGGTTGCGAGGTAGAAACGGTTGTGGTGTTGCGTTTATTGGTTCTTATCCCGACAATGTCAACAAGCCACAACAAAGAATAATTCCAAGTGCTCAAGAACAACAACAAAGCTCACTTACAACTCCAAATCTCCCTCAACAATGAACACTTCAACAAATTCAATCACAAGATCAATAAATCACCAACAAAACTCAAGAAACAATTATAATTCCTTTAAATGAAAGCTAGAATGAAATTCAAGCATAAAATGAAAAGGAAGAGACAAAATATGAAACTTTTACCCAAAAGATAAGAAACTTGCCTCTTTATGATGAGGAATGATAATGTAATCTCCTTATTGCTGAAAATTGACCCAAATTCGACTTCTTCAATCCCAAATTCAAAAAAATCCGAAATCCCTATTGCAAGGGTTTCAAAAATCCGAAAATTGCACCTAATTTGAAAGGAAAACAATGGAAATGGGTTGTGTGAAAGATGAAACAAAGATTTGAATTCAGCATAAACGAATTTGGTGTGAGGGAAGGGATTTTCGATTGAGAAGAAGGACATTCGTTCGTTTTGTTTTTCGCTGCTTTTGATTTTTTTTTGTTTCCGCGGTAGTGAAGAAGAAAGAGGGGAATGGTGGTTTTGGCTTCAGTTGTGGCCACGTGAGGCGGCAAACGGCCGCGTGGAGGGGCTGTGAAAGCATGGGGATAGGCTGCGTGGCTGATCTGGTGAGCGAAGGGTGGCGGCAAGGAAAATGTCGCAGGGAAGCTGAGAACCTCTTGGCTTTCCGTGTTTTTGCTTGTTTCCTTTCTTTTTTTTCTTTTTTTTTTCTACAACACATAAATAAGAAGATATTAGAAAATATATAAATTAAATCAATAATATGGAAATTAAACTATCTAAAATTCAAATAAACAATAAAAGCAAATCTGGTTGCCTCCCGTAAAGCGCCTTAGTTAATGTCGTGGCTCGACATGGAAATGTGAAGCTCCATCTTCATAAATTGGTTCGATAAAATTAACTTCCTTGACCGCTTCATTTTGAAATCCGTCATAATATGGTTTGAGACGGTATCCATTCACTTTGAAAATTTTCTCCGTTGACGGACTACGAATCTCCACCGCTCCATGTGGAGATACTCGAGTGACAAGAAACGGACCAACCCATCTCAACCTTAGCTTACCCGGAAATAAGCGAAGACGGGAGATGTAAAGCAAAACCTTTTGACCAACGGATAATGTCTTCCTAGCAAGCATCTTATCATGCCATGCCTTTGTTCGCTCCTTGAAAATAGCCGCATTTTGATACGACTCATTCCTAATCTCCTTTAGCTCTTGCAATTGCAAATTCCAATACACACCTGACTCATCCATTCTCATGTTTAACGTTTTTACCGCCCTAAAAGTCATGTGCTCAAGCTCGACCGGAAGATGACAAGACTTACCAAAAAACCAACCGGTATGGTGGCATGCCAATCGAAGTTTTATACGCCGTTCTATAAGCCCGTAATGCATCATCTAACCTCAAGCTCCAATCTTACCGACTCGGATTCACCGTCGTCTCCAATATTGACCTTAGTTCTCTATTGGACACTTCCGCTTGGCCATTTGTTTGAGCATGGTACGTGGTAGATACCTTGTAAGTGACACAATATTTATTTAAAAGTGCTTTTACCGTCCTATTGCAAAAGTGTGTGCCTCAATCGCTTATCATTGCCCTTGGAATTACGAACCTAGAAAAGATGCTAGACTTGAGAAAATCTGCAACAACTTTAGCATCGTTAGTCCTAGTGGGTTTAGCTTCCACTCACTTTGACACTTAATAAACGACAAGAAGTACATATAAGAAACCATGAGACATGGGAAACAGACCCATAAAATTTATACCCCATACATAAAAAATTTCATAATAAAGCATAGGGGTTTGGGGCATCTCATTACGACGAGAAATGTTACCACTCCGTTGACAATTGTCACAAGTTTTGACAAAACCATGGGCATCCCGAAACAAGCTTGGCCTATAGAAGCCACAATCAAGCACTATCTTTGCGGTCCTTCTAGCTCCAAGTGTTTTCCACAAGCATATGAATGACAAAAAGTGAGAATAAAGCTCATCTCATTTTCCGGAACACACCTCCTCACCACTTGATCTGAGCAATGCTTACATAAGTAGGATCATCCCAAACATAGTATTTGGCATCACTCTGTATCTTCTCCTTTTGGGATTTGGAAAAACTTGTAGGAAATTCATTGAAAACAAGAAAGTTAACAATGTTAGCATACCAAGGAGAAACGGAAGTAAGGGCAAAGAGTGTGTCATCGGGAAATGTGCCTCGAATAGGCTCCTCAAATTTCTCTATATTCACTAACCGACTTAAGTGGTCCGCAACCACATTTTAGGCTCCTTTCTTATCCTTCACCTCTATGTAAAATGCACTAAGCAACAAAACCAATCGGATAAGCCTTGGCTTAGCCTCTTTCTTTGTCATCAAGTATCTAAGAGCGACGTGATCGGTGGAAACCGCTACTTTAGTACCAAGTAGATAGGACCTTAACTTCTCTAGAGCAAATAACACCGCCAACATCTCCTTCTTGGTAGTAGAGTAGTTCTTTTGAGCGTCATTGAGAGTCATAGAGACATAGTAGATCACATGGGGCCCTCTCCCAACTTGTTGATCCAAGACGGCACCAACGGCGTAGTCACTAGCATCACACATAAGCTCAAATGGAAGTGACCAATTTGGAGCTTGTCTGATTGGGGCTGGTGCCAACTTCTCTTTTAGCTTGTTAAATGCCTCCTTACAAGACAAATAAAACTCAAATTCTACCTCCTTTTGCAATAATTTACACAATGGCGAAGCTACCTTGGAAAAGTCTTTGATAAACCGCCTATAAAAACATGCATGACCAAGGAAAGAGCGAACTTCACGAACATTAGTAGGATAAGGAAGTGATTGAATAGTGTCAATTTTGGCTTTATAAACCTCAATACCTTCAGATGAAATCAAATGCCCAAGTACAATACCTTGCTCCACCATGAAATGACATTTTTCAGAATTTAAGACAAGATTAGTATCAATGCATCTCTTAAGCACAAGAGATAAATGAGACAAACTACAATCAAAGGAATCACCATGCACGGTAAAGTCATCCATGAAAACTTCAATGAAATTCTCAATATATTCAGAAAAAGTACTAACCATGCATCTTTGAAATGTTGCGGGAGCATTACATAGCCAAAATGGCATGCGTCGATACGCAAAGGTGCCAAATAGACAAGTAAATGTGGTTTTATCTTGATCATCGGGCGCAATAGCAATTTGAAAATAGCCCGAATAGCCATATAAAAAGCAATAATAAGGCTTACCGGCAAGCCTCTCAAGCATTTGATCAATAAAAGGTAAGGGAAAGTGGTCCTTCCTTGTCACCGCATTGATTCTACGGTAGTCAATACAAACACGACACCCATTTTGCAGTCGGGTGGGAACCAATTCTCCATGTTGATTTTCTACAACCGTCACTCCACTTTTCTTTGGCACCACTTGAGTAGGGCTCCCCACTTGCTATAGGATATTGGGTATCTCATACCCACTTGCAAAATCTTTAAGATCTCTTTCTTCACCACCTCCATCATAGATGGATTCAATCTCCTTTGTTGTTGCCTTACCGGTTTGGCATCATCTTCCAAGAATATGTGGTGCATACAAGTGGTTGGACTAATACCCTTGATGTTGGCAATATTCCATCCAATTGCAAGCTTTTTCTCCTTAAGAACTTCAACCAACTTTAGCTCTTACTCCTCGGTAAGCTTTCTAGAAATGATCACCGGTAAAGTTTCTTCATCACCTAGAAAAACATACTTCAAATGGGAAGGTAAAGCTTTCAACTTAACCACGGGTGCCTGCAAAACTGATGGCAACAATTTCTCCTTAGGCAAATTTAGAGTTAGTGGTTTAGAAAAAGAAGGTATTATAGTAAGCCTTTTCATCTTGGCTAAAGAGGCCACCACTTCCTTCCATTTTCAAAATACAATTTCAATTCCAACTCCAATTTTTAAAATGCAATTCCAGTTTCGTAATCCAAAATGTGATTCCAAAATGTGATACAACGGCAGAACGTCAAATTTATGCTATATGAACCTTCGTACTAAGCATGTCTGTCCCATTGCAAACTGGAGGCTCTTAAGCCGTTAGCTTGAGAGAGCATTATCACACCCTCCAACTAAGGGCTCTAAAATCTGTGATTTTAGACTCGCCATAAACCAGGCAACATTTGAAATCTGCGGATAGCTTCAAACAACGAGCTACAATAATAAAATCTACAGTAAGCTTAATACAACGAGCCATATCTTAACAAGACTCCATACAGCGAGTCAAAATCTGCGAAGCAAAAACAAAGGAAAAGATCAAATGGCATCATCGAACGTTCCGACGTGACAAAGCTATGGTTTAAGGCCAACCCAAAAAGACGGTTACCCTTGGGAAATTTCCCTCCAACAAACAAAGAACATCAAACAACAAGAGAGCTAAGATACCAGCGGGATGTCGAACTATGACACGGGTTAGATTCCGTCACAAACGGATACATAGAACGTCTTCTGAATTGGAAGGCTAAACCCACCTTCTTATACAAGTCGTGAAACGACGAGGTGTCAAGAACCAACCTCTCAATTATGTCATTCTGGCTCATGGTTGGCGAGTTTATATACTCCGGTCTAGTGGACTTAAAACGACCCACAGAATCCTCAGGTTAGTAGACTTGGGGTATACTTTGACTTTCGCCTTGTCCTAGCCTCAGTCAAAATGGGGAATCAGTAAATACCCGTATCTGGCGATATTGGAATTTATAAGACTCTAGAAAAACACCCGATGATAACAGGACAATATGTAATATCGTCTTGACATTGTCAACTTATTGGAGTCCATTTACGAAGTAAATTGGAGTTCATTTTGATTTAATCTAAACTCTAATTATTTATTTAATTTTAAGAAGCTCGTTCGTCTTTTCATTTTAAAAGAATTTTAAAATAATTTTGAAAAGGATTTCTCGGTTTAATTAACGAAACTTTACCAAACCCGACTTTTTAAGTCTAATTTACGTAACGTCATTTATTGTGTCAATTTTCCCGTTTTACGTAACGTCATTAACGAAGGCTTATTAACGTCATTTTACGTGACAAAGTTTTACAAGCATCTTTTTTAACGAAGTTTTAAATAAGAATTTCGTGCTCGATAGTTAGATCAATTTAAGCTCAATTTAAGCTCGATTTTGTGATTCGATACCTTCACGCACTTCCACCTTACCCATGGCACGAATCCCCATGCACTAACCATGCTAACCCATGTCCTCCTTCCAAACACCATTTTTTAGCCCCATAACAGTAGCCCTCAAACCTGTGTGACTGTGCTCCTTCTGAGCTCCGTTAACCCATATCTACGGTATCTAAACCCATATCCACTCACACCTATCCAAAATCTACGCAATATTCTACATATCCCTTGCTTATTCCTCAAGTAAAACACCTCCAAAACCCTAACAAACACCCTCCAATAACCGTGTGTAGCCTCCGTTGCACCCGTCTTAACCCTTGTCCAAATACACTCCATATCTCCCTCTTATTCTCTCATATCGTTTCATTATATTTTCCCTATTTAATCACCACCTAATATAGATTAGGATGCTCACAAAATAACCATAAAACAAGCAACAAAATAACACAAAAACAAAACACAAAAAACCCTCATAAGCGAGAGAGCAACACGACACAACAACAACACCAACTCGGTTTTTCTTAGAAATAATTCCTCCTACTTCTAACCTATTATTCATCCTATCTAAACACCCCTAATAAGCTTCCATAACCACCCCATAACACCAAGAAAATCGATCAAAGAAGCACACTTTAACATAGATAAAAATTGAGACATTAAGTTTTTTCTATGTTTGTGTTTGTTATTGTTACGAGACTTTCTCTTTGCTCATATCTATTGGAGTAAGTGTCCTCAACAATAGTGCGATCATATAATTAAATCTCAATAATAGGAATACAAAGGGATGATGAATATTATAGTCAACTGGTCAACATAAATCGGTAACGATTGGCTCAATTGAGTTTGACGTTACTGTCGTATGACGGTGGTGATCAGTTGATCCCTTGAGGTCACACCTAAAGGACAATCCCCTAATCATGTACATTAATTAATTGTATAGCGGTACAGATTAATTAATCCCTTAAATTAAAATAAGTTTGTATTAGTGAGAATAATATCTTATTGTAATATGATTAAATAAGATTCATTTTAGTAATTTAATTGTTATATTACTAAAATGGCATAATGTTTATGAAACATTTGAGATAAGCAAAATTGGTCGATTATAATTAAAAAATTTTGTAGATTAGATTAACTAAATATCAGATGACCCATTTTATTTACATGTAATTATAAAATATGACTTAAAATGTTAAGTCTAATTTATTTGTTATGAAATTGCATTTAAATTAGTTAAATGCACATTTATAAGCTAAATTACATGTTACATGTCACATGTCACATATGTGACAAATGACAAAATCACAAAAATAAAATGGACACCAAATAGTATGGTGCACCAATTTTTGTGAGCTTATAAGGGTAGGGGTTTAAGAGATAATATGTTGTTCTAATTATGAATAAAAACAACATGATTGCTACCCTAAAACTAGCCTACTCTATTATTTTGATAACACAACAAGTGGAGCATGCTTGGCTCTTTCAAGTGCCTCCAACCGGCCACCCCACCCCTAAAATGAAAATATGTTAATTTTGATGATTAATATATCTTCCATGCTTATCTCTAAAAAAAACTCACTCTTCGCTCTAAGAAAAACTTGACAAGTTTTTCCTACAACTTGAGTTCATAAAATTTCTACTAAAATTACTAAGGGTAGTAATAAGAGTTATTAGAAATATATATTAAGGGCTACTATTTTATTACTTATAGTAATAATATTGTAAAGATTTGGGATTGTCTTGGGTGCTACTAATTGGAGAGTTCTTACACTAAGAACTAGGAGTTCATCCCTCACATTTTAAGCTCAAGAACAAGTATAGGAAGGTGTCCTATTGTTGTGCCCAAAACGTCCAAAATCAATGTGAGAAATAGTTTCTTCTTATTTTTGTATTTTTTTATGCATGCATAAGATCCTATAGTTTAATGAGTAAACTTATTGTAATATGATATTAGAAATGTCTAATATCAAGTTTAAGAAACTTACAAGCGGTATCACGAGCTTTGGTTGTTGCATGCATAATCAATTTATAGTTTTTTCGAGTTAATGTCAATATATTCTGGTCCTAATATTATTTTAGGTCATTTTGATGATTTATGGAAATTTATATTGCTCGAATATGATTTTTAGTGTTTTTATTACATTTTAATGAGTAAAAATGATGTTTAAAATGCTAAATTTAGTTAAACTTATCTTCTGACCTTGAAATGTTTACACAATATCACACATGTATTTTACTTACTGTATGTAAAATTTCGTGTGAAGTGGATTTATTTCTCATATTTTATGATTTTTATATGATAAAATGATATAAATAAAGGTCAAATGGTTAAATATAGTTCCTCTTTGAATCTAACCATGAAATTTTAATATGTTTTCACATGCATGTTTTCCTGACATAATGGAAAAGGTTAGACTTATGTGATTTGCCTAGCATGATTTATGAATTTTTAATGTAAAAATAGCATAAATAGTGACTTATTTAGCAAATATAGCTAAAAAAATTTCAAGTCATGAGAAAATTATTCCTGGTTGAATAAATGTCCCACATTTCAGATCTAAAGTTAAAAATTTAATTTAATTAATTTTCACATGCTTTATGTATTTTATTTGATAAAACCGATAAAGCACATTCATTTTTTCTCAAAACCGATTCGAAATTGTTAAACTTGATT
Source organism: Heliosperma pusillum (assembly GCA_022085475.1). Classification (NCBI taxonomy): domain Eukaryota; kingdom Viridiplantae; phylum Streptophyta; class Magnoliopsida; order Caryophyllales; family Caryophyllaceae; genus Heliosperma; species Heliosperma pusillum. The sequence goes on along the minus strand of JAIUZE010009468.1, from coordinate 25,747 downwards.
TTAGACATTATGAGTGTCATGGAAATGTTCCAGAATGTACAAAAATTTAAAATTCAAAATTTTAAATTATTGTAATTAAATTTGGATTTATTTGATTAAAATATGATTTTAAAGTTTAATTTTGAGCAATTAAAGAACAACAAGTTGAATTATTGTCAAAAATTGCGTGATGACTAATTTTTGAGTCCTAAATTAGTTGGGGTTGTTAACTTGGACTTAAATATGATTTAAGTATTGTTTGGTGATTTTAAGAAGTTATTATCACGCATTTCCGTAAACCCGGGTTATATACGATATAAACCGTAAAAAAGGGCGATTTGGCATTTAAGATGAGCATGTTTTATACATATTATTATCCTGCATAATTATTATGAATGTCATATTTTGGTTTATGTAATTTGGAATTATGTTATTTATTTCTTGTATGGCCTTAGTTTTCATCGATATTATCCGGAATGTAAGGGAATATTGATTCGGTTGTAATTTATTGTGTTCTCGTATCACTTTTATCGTATTATTTTATTTTACAATTGTATAATAGGAAATTATTGTAATTTTATTATATATTTTGTAATTATTTGTAATACCGGAGTTTCCCAAAGACGGTGCCATTCGGAAAGGAGTTCCGAGAGAGAGACGGTGACCTTGGGAGGCGTGCTTATGAAGTTCAAGGGACCAAAAGAGTTGGTTTCCGAATTTGTAATAGATTATATGATTTTCTATTCTAGGAAAGGCCATACTAGGAATTTTATCTTTTATGCTTGCATTTTATTTAATATGTTTACATGCATTGCCAAATCGCCATATATAACATGACATACATATTTTATCGAGTATTCGACCGTGTCAATTAAAATTATCGTTAATTCATCGATTTAGTTGACTTAAACGAGATAGATAATAAATTGACATGACCTCTCTTAATGAATAATGGAGATCAAGCCTTACCAAATTGTAGAACCCATGAATCCCAATTTCGCAAGAAAGTAGGCTCGGCTCACCGGGGTGCTAAACTTGTTACGTTAGGTAAGTGGGGTAATAAAGGTTATTATTTCGAAATTTGGATTGAGCTCAACGGAAGTATTCGCGACCGTAGCCGCATGTGTTCTGGGCTTAAGATAAATATTAAAGTAATATTATCGACCGAGAGTTCTAATGTAGAATCGATTAAAGAGTTAATCCACCGAATTATGTTAATGATGGATGAATCGGCTAACGGTGCCCAAGTTGATATGAATTTGGATCTCGGAATCCTTTATAATATTTGGGTAGAGGTCACAATTTAAATGCTAAACTTGATTAAAATGTTTACAAGTATATATAAAACGATAAATGTTGACATTTTCTTTATGTCTTAAAATTTATAGTCACAATTATTTATTCGTAATGGCAACTCCAAATTCCTCCACAAACGCTCCAACTCTCAAAAATTTCTCATGGCTTTGATCCTTCATGGATCGATGCAAGTTAGAAAAGAATGGCGCTAATTTTGCCGATTGGGATGCGCAACTCCGCTTGGCCGCGGAAGGTTACGACAAGCTTCGTTACCTTACCGAAGCCTCTCCCGAAACACCTAATGAAAGGTCAACCGCCGCCGCAAGGCGAGCCTATGAGGCTTACCACAAAGAGTCTGCCGCGATCAAAAACGTTTTGATTTTTTCTATGGAGACCGATCTCCAAAGGAGTGCCATAAATATGAGCACGGCCTATGAGATCTATGCCAAGCTTGTGACCATGTTTTCACAAGCTCCTAGGATCATACAATATGAGACGGGTTCCGCGTTTTTCGATATGAACCTAAAAGAGGGCCAAAAATTTAGCCCTCATGTACTCAAATTGATTGAGAACGTTGAGACTCTTAAATTGCAAGGGGTGACCATTCCCGAACAACTCGTTATCGACCGAGTCTTACATTCCTTGGGGAAAATCATAGCATATGTGCAGTTTAGGGTAAACTACAATATGCAAAACATGAAAATATCTCTTCATGAATTGCACAAGATGCTTGTGCAAGCCGAGAGAGACATAGAGGCTAAATATTAGCACGTCCAAGGATGTGCTCCATATTAATAATAAGAGCAAGGGGAAGTTCAAAAGAAGTGGTAGCAAAGGGAAGAAGCCCTCAACCTCCAAAGTCAAGGGAAAACTATTGAGAATAACTCTCCCAAACCACAAAGGGGAGCCTCAACTGAGGACAAATGCCATTATTGTAATGGTGTAAGGCATTGGAAGAGGAATTGCCCTAAATATTTAGGAGATATCAAAGCTGGAAAGATTGTTTCAGTTGGTATTTTTTCATCCCTATCATTTATGTTATGATCTCAACTTTGGCATATAGATACGAGTTGTGATTCTTACCCTTTTTATTGTAATTAGGGCATCCTAGCAAGGATAAAGGCAAGAACAAGCAAGCCTAAGAAGGATCTTCAAGGGAAGCTAAGGTAGCCACCCATGGTTGAAGACCTAAGGAAGCTTGGCCTCGAGATTGTCCCCCTTTTGATTGTATTATGGTTGTTTAGAACTTTTTAATTTCCTTGTTGGACATGGAAGATTTATTTTCAAGAACAAATGTTGTAATTGAATATTTGGTGACTTGGTTTTCAACCCAAGTCACTCGGTTTGTTGAAACTTTTAAGTTTTAAAACTTGTCATTATACTCTACTTGCACTAATAACATAAATTTTATAGACTCAAATTGATCATATTAGTATTGTCATGATTGGATCATTATAATAAAAGGCTAAGAATTCGATTCTTACTTTGAAAGATCAATTGTTAAGTCAAATTGAGTTATTGAACTTAAAATAGGGAATCTACCAAACCAATTGGCTACACCACTTATAAAGATTGTAAATGACATGAATATGAGTCCACCTCTTTAGCTTATAGAACTAGTCTATCTCAAAGCTAAGATTCGATGTCTTTACAAAAATATCTTTCGTAGATCACTTGAGGTCATGTTGTGATACTTCTACCTCCCTCACGAGTATGAGTACAAAATTGTTTGTGGCTCATAAGACTATCTTTAAAGAAAACAGTTGTATTTTTCTAAAGATAGATGGGAGAAAATAAGCCACAACGTAAAACTAGTTAGGAACTAGTGAGGAAACCAAAAGAAAATGTTCTTAGGTTAGACTCAAGACTAGTGAGGAGACCAAAAGAAAACGTTCTTAGGTGAATCCTTAGACTAGTGATGAGACCAAAAGAAAATGTTCTTGATATAATAAGATTATGATCTATGAAGTGGAAGCACCTAGAAATTTTAAAATTCAATTTTCTAACATAAGAAACTTATGAAACTGAATGGAATCTATGCAAAGAAATGATGTATTTGGAATTGTCCAATTATAGTTGCATGGATAGACATGAAGATGTCTGCAAAAGCTAAGTTAATGCGTAACTATGCTTAGATCCAAATCATCAGTGAAGTACTTCACGGTAGGTGTGTACAAGATACACAACAAAACCACATGTCCAAATAGGGATTTGGAATGGGATGTGTACGTGACACAAGCCTAAGGTTTCTACCAAAAGGTTATGCTGATCTTTTCTATTATGAGATATAAGAAGAGTTTCACTCAAATTGTCGAAAAGTCATGTATAGACATGAAGTTCAGTAGAAGTTAAAGTCATGTATAGACACGAAGTTAAGTGGGAGTTAAAGTTATCATGTAAAGACATGAAGTTTGGTGGGAGAAATTATTTTCCACGTGAATGACGTATCACTCATTGTGAGTAACGTATTCGTGTTACCTTTTTGAAAGGAATGGTTGGATTTTAATGCTGGATGAAAGAGGGCAACATGTATGCTAAAATCAAAATCTATTATGCAATAGAAGATTTTAGTTTGGCATTTAGAATGTGTCTTATATCGATAAGATCCTTTATCTATTTCAACAAGTTAAAATAGGTTATTTATGTTGATGAAGGTGGGATCACTATGAAAAGGTCATAGTCATCTACTGAACTTAAGAGTTGTTGATCACATGAGTACTAATGTTTCCGTCATTAGACCAATCATGTATGCCATTACATGCACATACCTAACTGAATTGTATGATGGGAGCATGACAAGTCTATAACAAATCAATCCACATGAGTGTCATTGGATAGTCTACAAGAACATCCATAGGGTTCTCGAGGAGAACCAGGGATTCATTCTTGTGTTTCGTAATGAAAATTTGGATATGTGGTAAAGGTTACACAAACCAATATTACCAAACTGAAAAGGATTTATCCGTATCCTAGGCGTATTTTTGTTATACAAGAAGCGAATACCTAAAAGGATGATTGAAGAGTCAATCATTATAAATTCTACAAATAGAGACCTAGTACATTATGATGAGGATAAGGTGGCCTACAAGGAGCTAATGGTAGATCCTTTCACCTAAATACCTATCACTTATCATGATAACGAGTGAGGAGCATCTTTAAAGTTAAAGAGCCCAACACTAGATTGAGATCTAGACATGTACGTAGATGAATTCATGTTATTAGGAATAACGTTGAATAGAAGGAAAAAGGAATTCACAAGGTTGGAATAAATGAATATATGGTATATTCACTACCCAAGCCTTATTGCATTTAATAAGATCGTCATGAATTGTCATGGACAAAATAAACTTTAGATTATATGATATGAAGCAATAACATTGTGTTGATTGTTCATATATGATAATCACATTTATCGTTTCAGTTTCTAAAACTCGTTTTGTGCTTTGCTATATCCAAATGGGTTGCAGAGACAATTTTGAACCCCATTAAAGTGGACTGTATTAACATAGCATTGGCCCCTAGTTGCTTATATGAGGTGACGTCTCCAAGTGACTAGAGTGTGATGTGATTGATGGCAAGTTCAAGTGCCATAGGGTCATAAGGGATGACCAGTCGATCACATAGACAGACTGCACGAGACAATCTGTCGGGAAATGACCGCTTATGGAGTTCTAGCAATTCTTGTAGCCTGGTCGTGGCAAGAGCTACTATAGTATTCTTTTTTAGTCAATTCTTTGACTAAAGACTATTCGCCTAAGGTGGCACAGTTTCAGAGTGACTTTCATTTATGCTTTACGACCTTCGTAACTGGGGTCAAATGGGCACATTTTGGGTCACGATGAGCTGTGGCTATTCGAAGGGAATACTGCGATAGGAATTGTCCACCCCTTGTCCGGGTTGTTTTAAAATCTCAAGGCTAGTCGAGGAATAGTAAGCTATAAATGCATGGCCACGCTCGGATGGTATCTATGGTAGATAATTCCGGTCAGACAGTTACTCTCCAGATCGAGGAAACCACTCATGATATGATTAAATGCACACTTGTCTCGGACAAGTTGGAGATTGTTGGAGTAAGTGTCTATAACAATAGTGCGATCATATAGATAAATCTCAATAATAAGAATACAAAGGGATGATGAATATTATAGTAAACTGGTCAACATAAATCGCTAACCATTGGCTCAATTGAGTTTGACGTTACTGTCGTATGACGGTGGTGATAAGTTGATCCCTTGAGGTCACACCTAAAGGACAATTCCCTAATCATGTACATTAATTAATTGTATAGCGATACAAATTAATTAATCCCTTAAATTGAATTACGTTTATATTAGTGAGAATAATATCTTATTGTAATATGATTAAATAAGATTCATTTTAGTAATTTAATTGATATATTACTAAGAAAGCATAATGTTTATGAAACATTTGAGATAAACAAAATTGGTCGACTATAATTACAAATTGTTGTAGATTATATTAACCAAATATCGGATGACCCAATTTATTTACATGTAATTATAAAATATGACTTAAAATGTTAAGTCTAATTTATTTGTTATGAAATTGCATTTAAATTAGTTAAATGCACATTTAAAAGCTAAATTACATGTTACATGTCACATGTTACATATGTGACAAATGACAAAATCACAAAAATAAAATGGACACCCATATAATAGTATGGTGCACCGGTTTTTGTGAGCTTATAAGGGTAGGGGTTTAAGAGATAATATGTTGTTCTAACTATGAATAAAAACAACATGATTACTACCCTAGAACTAGCCTACCCTATTATTTTGATAAGACAAAAAGTGAAGCATGCTTGGCTTTTCCCAAGTGCCTCCAACCGGCCACCCCACCCCTAAAATGAGAATATGTTCTCAATTTTGATTAATAATATATCATCCATGCTTATCTCTAAAAAAACTCATTCTTCTCTCTAAGAAAAACTTGAGAAGTTTTTTCTACAACTTGAGTTCATAAAATTTCTAATAAAATTACTAAGGGGAGTAATAAGAGTTATTAGAATTTATTAAGGGCTACTATTATATTACTTATAGTAATAATATTGTAGAAATTTGGGATTCTCTTGGGTGCTACTAATTGGAGAGTTCTTACACTAAGAACTAGGATTTCATCTCTCTCATTTTAAGCTCAAGAACAAGTATAGGAAGGTGTCCTATTCTTGTGCCCAAAACGTCCAAAATCAATGTGAGAAATAGTTTCTTCTTATTTTTGTATTTTTGTTATGCATGCATAAGATCCTATAGTTTAATGAGTTAACTTATTGTAATATGATATTAGAAATGTCTAATATCGAGTTTAAGAAACTTACAATATCTATACTGAAAACGACTAGATCTACCATACATATCCATAAACTAGACTCTTTCACGATTCTATAAAATCTTTCGGATTGAAAATCACCCGTATAACGAAGTCTCAAATCGAGTTTCACAATAGCCGTCCGAAATCCTTGGAGTTTACAATTTCAAAAACAAAAACCGACGACGACGTACCCTTTATCGTATAAAATCTACATATAAAGAGATAAAAGCTATGTGAAAAATAAGATGGAATGGTTTTAGAGAGATAATGTGACAACCCTCGCGATAGCGGAAATAAAACATAACAAGCATGTGATTTATATAGCGGAAAATACGGTGTTTTTAAAACTTTTTACATGCTAAGATAAAAATACGAGGAATGTCAAGTAATTACAAACCAAAGTAGAATATACTACAAAGAGACGAAGTCTCTCAAAATGTTATCAAATATCAAAGTTATTATCAAACTAGCTAATAAACGTCTAGAGGTGATTCATCCAGGCCAACGCCCGCTAGCTCACACCCGATCCCAAAATACAACAAGCAAAATCCATCCAAGCAAGCAACCTGTTCATCCATTAAAAACATGAACGCCACAGTCAGTGGGGAGTAACTCCGGGTTCTCCCAGCCATATCACAAATAACGAACTTAAACGGAAATACAAAAGTAGAAGCATGCATATATAAATATACATGTGAATTACGAAAAGGATAAATAGGCAATTCAATATATATAAAGATATCGGTGTATAAAGTACAAAGTCGTAACCATCATATTATCGATAGACTCGGGGATGACACTCTTAGGCAATCATACACTCACTAGGGCTTGCATCTCACCGTTAGCGGCATAAGTTTGATAAGATTGAGACTCGACAAACAAACCATGTCAAGTCATCCAAAGATCACAAATAATCAATCATATAATCATCCATCCAAACGTACAAATACGTTGACAACATCTCTCACGGTAAATGACACGCACTAGCACCGTGTACATGCAAGTACGATTAAAATGGCATCCACGGGATAAAACATTGCCCTGTACGAATACACGATTCAATTCATTTTGTATAGGTAGACTAATTTCCTCCCGGTAGGACGACGATCATTATACGGTCTTAGTCTAAACCTGGCCAGACTCTCAAAATAACATTTTCCGATTCGACATGCGATAAACATTTCGCATCCAAGACTCGGTTAATCATAGACGCCGAGTACCCCAAATTCGGTCAACCTTCACGAAAGAGGCGAAAAAGAGCACAAGCCTCATAACAAGCGGTACACTACATGCAAATGACACCACCACGCAAGCATACAACATTTGACGGGCGGGTCGATCAACGCAAAGCGTTCGCCTCCCAACAACGTCGTCATATGCCCACTAACACATGCAATTAAGCAGTAAGGATACACTCCCCGTTCCGACACTCCAGCCTTACGAACGTGGAGGTAGCCAAGGGAATGAGAGTACAAAGCACATATCAATTAGTGCTCAAACCAATAACATGTGTAAAACCGACTCAAAGTGGGACATATAAAAAACCGTCACAAAACATGTGATACAAGCGAATGGAATATCATATATTCGAAACATTAATATTTAAAGTCATTACGTAAATTTATACGACAAACTAACCATCGGAAATAATATAAATGAAAACATAAGAAAGAACTTGCAAAGGAAAGTCAGCGTGTGCCAACCGGTCAAGGGGACCGGCTGCCGGCTACCCGGCTGGCACCTATAGTAACAAATGAAAGCCAACCAAAATGCAGCGTGTCTCAGCCGGTCAAAGGGACCGGCTCCCGGCTACCCGGCTGGGACCAATATTACTTGAGAAAATGAAGGAAAACACAAGGGTGTCTCAGCCGGTCGGCTGACCGGCTGCCGGTCGTCTGGCTGAGACCAATATAATTCCAAACTTTTACGTAATACCAATTATTATCCAGCCACTCCCCAGCCAGTCAGCTGACCGGCTGCCGGTCGGCCGGCTGGGGTCCATTATGCATGAAAATCACAATTTCACTAAGGTTCAACATATAACAATCATCATCTAACATCACGAATCATCAATTCTCAATATCAATTATCAACCAACAACAACTATCATCAACAACACAATTCCTATGATTACTAATCTTATTCTAAATACGATTACTAACATAGAAAACACATTAAAACACGTACTGATATCGAGTAACCCTTCACCGTTACCTTTACGCGTCTTCAATCGATTTCTAAGCCTTCCTCCACTAGATAGTAATCTTTGTCGGGGTCTTGAAAGTCTCCACCTATAAAAAGACGACAAAAGATGAATATAATTCACCTTTGAGAAAAACGGGTAAATTGAAAATGAGAAAGACGGTAATTTTATTACCATAAAAGGTAGAGGACGATGAGAGCGAAAGATTAAGATGAAAATATGGAGATTTGAGTGAGTAAAGAAGGAGTAGTGAGGAATTTGAGTTGATGCATAAATGGAGTTTTGGGTTTTGGTGGCTTGGTGAGGAAGAAGGAGTAAGTGGAAAAGAATGAGGGAGTTAGGTTATAAGGGTGAGTGAGTGGAGAAATATGGGGGAAAAAGCCCAACAGCGCCTTAAGGCGTAACTCACACGGAATTTCGAGTAAAGTCCCGAAAACGAACTCGGCTTTGCTAAATTAGACACGGAAACTAAGTCCTAGACTAAATCCAAAATTTCGCTGAAAAGTATCCGTATAATATTTTTAAATTACAAATAAGGTACATTTGCGGGTGTTACAATCACCCCACCTTTTAAAAAGTTTCGCCCTCAAAACTTGAGAGTAGAAAACAAAAAGTATCAAAGACAAGAATCGGTTTTCAAAATTAACAAGAAAACTTTTACAAGGGAAACATTTATGAAATGATGTTCTTCTCGAAAACGGTTTAAGGAAACTTTTCATAAGTGCGAAACTTTATTTACGAATCACAAGAGTGCCCGTCGCGAACGAGTACTCTAGTTATCCAAATCAAAGCAATGTTGACATAGTGAAATCGAAAATTAAACAAACGTTAGTTAGTGCAGGACTAGTCACCAGACGTCTCCAATAATAAGTCCAAACATCCAACCAAACGCAAAATCCAAGTATAAAAGAAATCTTTTTTCTCCAAAAAGAGGGTACAAAATCAATCTTTAGACTTCTTTGAAAAGTTAATTTAGAAATACAATATGGAAATTCGAAGGTTTTCTCAAAGATAAAGTCAAAATAAGAAGACATTACACGTACATAGAGCGACTCGCACATCTCACCCACAATTCAGGGTAACAAAATATATACAAAGCACGCAAAAACGAAACAAATCGAACTCTTAGGGATAGAAAGACCACGATAAAGTCGGCAGGAAGATCTACAAGAATTCGACATCGATCACTAACTCTACTAATAAACTAGTCCTCAAGAGAATGTAATTCACACAAGTTACACCTCAACATTTCAGTCATTAGATTCCTACTAAAACCTTTCATAATCGCGAGATTTCAAGCCAACAACCTAATTATTCAGATCCAATTAGTATCTACTAAACTCCATCGGCACGGTAGACTCCACAACTAACAATCCACATGAAAGATTCATTACGTACTCTAATCTTCTTAGTTTCATCAAAACCCTTACTAGAAACCACCAACAAAATATTTATATCTAGGGAAACATGATCGCTAACAACCACAAGGTAAAGGAGACTTACCATGAAAATCCCTTGATTCAATTTACTTCAAACACATTATCCTAAATTTACAATGAACTTTCTCATCCTCGAAAGTCAAAACACAATCAAAGCAACAAACATGATTCTCTAAGATCCAACTAGCCTCATCCAAAGTCTCACGACAAGGAAAAATCCACAATCCATTATCGCTTATAATGATTCTTTAATACGCCATAACATCCTTAATTCAATCATTACTACGCTCGAAGCCTCAAATATAGATAGTCACATTAGCAAACTATGGTGGTTACTAATCCTCAAGATAAATGGGTTCACCATTCTAACTCTATAATCCATAACAACTGAGCACTCATTATCCAAAGCTTGCATCGAACATTTCTCAATCTCAAACTATGATTCTTTAAGAATAAAAGAAAGTTACTACTTTTAAACCACAAATGGCCAACTACTTGGCAATCAGACAACCATTCAAATCATCTAGTTCATCTAAAACTCGAAATGAATCAATTTTCATTTATGACAATGCTGCTCAAACTTTGGTTACCGGCTTAATTACCCTAAAGCAAAGTCTCTTTTAGAGTCCACCAATTAGAGACATATAATTCCCAAATGATATCCCAAGCAACCGTTATGATACCCAACAACAACGAACTATCATCACGCTCAACTCGATTCCCAAAATAGCACTACAATAGCAAGCTCAATAAATGAAGCCATCAAGAGAGTACAATACCACCAACAGATTCATCCTAAGGTTTAAATCCCAATCCTATTTATGGTCAAAATCAACACGAAGCTAGCTAACAACCTAATAATCTCACCAGAGGAAAGACAATGACACCATGAAATTGGAAACGATAGGATATTTCGAGGGAAACACGAACGCGATAAGATCAGACGAAAATTAGAGGGACGCTAGAGGTAGGGAGCCAAAAGCTATAAATTGGATAGATATAGCTATGAAGATAGCCAAGCAAAGGAAAAGATAAGAGAAAACATTTTCCTAGGAATCACGTTTAGTAGGAACTTGCATGAAAGGAAATGGAAAGGGATAATGGTACGAGTAAAGGTTTAAAGTTTAATCCACAAAATTTCTCCTTTCAGACTCAGGGTGATAGCAAAGCAACTCATTCCGATAACAAAGGTCTCTTACAAGGGACCATCGTACCAGAAATCATCAAAGTAAGGTACACCTAGATTTAACAAATCGATTACAACCCAATTCATCCACCCTTTCATATAGCATAGAATCCCAATTGCGGAATTGCAACTCAAGTATAGTAACATTCTCTAAATTCCAAAATTTGACACACTCTCAAAGGTTTCAAAACCGAAGGACTAACAAGGAATTCTTCATACTAATCTTTTTTCAACTCCTATGGCCCACAAGGTAGAACACCGAACAAAACATTATCATCAACATCATAAGGCATCACCGACATAACCAATCTAATCAGATTCCACTCATGTCCATAGTCCTTAAGTAACATGGTTTAATCTATCATGACGACTTACTACCTCAACCAAGTCTCCGATACCATGATATAATATCATAATTTTAAATCCAATGATTGTATCCAAGTATTTTTCCACCAAGCATATACCCAAAGGTACACACTAGAAAATCACAAGAAGTCACTTAGTCTCAAGGGCATCCCACAACCCAAGGCATCATCCAAATATTCTCACTTAGAATAACTAGCTACAACTTAGGTATGATCCTCAAGACACTCTAATATTACCAAACTCCTAAGTTCAAAAGATTAAATCACTAATGGGTTAACAAGTCCTAGCCAACTCATTCAACCTTACACCATAAAATACCATGAACTATTCATACATGAGTCATGGCCAGCATTAAGCATTAAAATCATCAAACTTATCTGACCACACTTTCCTCAAGGATAAAACCACTCAACACTATGGGGTGAACTTAGATCTACACCATTTTCCTCAAATCCCAAATTTATTCAATCAACACTAAGATTCCACAAGGTCCAAAATTCTTCCGACCACGGTTTATACACTACAAACAAAAGGTTATGGTGCCCACAAAAGGTCACATAAGGAAGTTGAGGGTACAAATTGATAAGGAGGAGGAAAGTAACAAGAGTAATTTCCAAGGGAAAAGAAGTTAGATGATAAAGAAGCACTTATATAGAAGGAAGAGAGCATGATACATTAAGGACGAGAGAAATCATCGATGAGGAAGAAATACACTTCAATTAGGCTTGTCAATCTTCGGTAGAGGATACTTCTTCTAGGTAACACATGATCCACCTCAAGACGGTAGATACAAACAAACATAACATCACTCAACACAATCAACAAACAAGTTAGAACCTAACAGACATCAAGTACACCAAAGACTACCACCTTAGGTCCTTAAGTCAACCCATCTCTCATTTATTATTTAAAGGTCAAGTAACTTAAGTTTAGGGTTCACGTGTGTGCGTCGGGAGCGTTAAAGCTCTGATACCAACTGTGACAACCCTCGCGATAGCGGAAATAAAACATAACAAGCATGTGATTTATATAGCGGAAAGTACGGTGTTTTTAAAACTTTTTACATGCTAAGATAAAAATACGAGGAATGTCAAATAATTACACACCAAAGTGGAATATACTACAAAGAGACGAAGTCTCTCAAAATGTTATCAAATATCAAAGTTATTAGCAAACTAGCTAATAAACGTCTAGAGGTGATTCATTCAGGCCATCGCCCACTAGCTCACACCCAAACCCAAAATACAACAAGCAAAATCCATCAAGCAAGCAACCTGTTCATCCATGAAAAACATGAACGCCACAGTCAGTGGGGAGTAACTCCGGGTTCTCCCAGCCATATCACAAATAACGAACTTAAACGGAAATACAAAAGTAGAAGCATGCATATATAAATATACATGTGAGTTACGAAAAGGATAAATAGGCAATTCAATATATATAAAGATATCGGTGTATGAAGTACAAAGTCGTAACCATCATATTATCGATAGACTCGGGGATGACACTCTTAGGAAACCATACACTCACTAGGGCTTGCATCTCACCGTTAGCGGCATAAGTTTGATAAGATTGAGACTCGACAAACAAACCATGTCAAGTCATCCAAAGATCACAAATAATCAATCATATAATCATCCATCCAAACGTACGAATACGTTGACAACATCTCTCACGATAAATGAGACGCACTAGCACCGTGTACATGCAAGTATGATTAAAATGGCATCCACGGGATAAAACATTGCCCTGAACGCATACACATATCAATTCATTTCGTATATGTAGACTAATTTCCTCCCGGTAGGACGACGATCATAATACGGTCCTAGTCTAAACCTGGCCAGACTCTCGGAATAACATTTTCCGATTCGACATGCGATAAACATTTCGCATCCAAGACTCGGTCAATCATAGACGCCGTGTACCCCAAATTCGGTTAACCTTGACGAAAGAGGCGGAAAAGAGCACAAGCCTCATAACAAGCGGTACGCTACATGCAATGACACCACCTCGCAAGTATACAACATTTGACGGCCGGGTCGATCAACGCAAAGCGTTCGCCTCCCAACAATGTCGTCATATGTCCACTAACACATGCAATTAAGCAGTAAGGATACACTCCTCGTTCCGACATTCCAGCCTTACGAACGTGGAGGTAGCCAAGGGAATGAGAGTACAAAGCACATATCAATTAGTGCTCAAACCAATAACATGTGTAAAACCGACTCAAAGTGGGACATATCAAAAACCGTCACAAAACATGTGATACAAGCGAATGAAATATCATATATTCGAAACATTAATATTTAAAGTCATTACGTAAATTTATACCATAAACGAACCATCGGAAATAATATAAATGAAAACATAAGAAAGAACTTGTAAAGGAAAGTCAGCGTGTGCCAGCCGGTCAAGGGGACCGGCTGCCGGCTACCCGGCTGGCACTCATAGTAACAAATGAAAACCAACCAAAATGCAGCGTGTCCCAGCCGGTCAAAGGGATCGGCTGTCGGCTACCCGGTTGGGACCAATATTACTTTAGAAAATGAAGAAAAACACAGGGGTGTCTCAGCCGGTCGGCTGACCGGCTGCCGGTCGTCCGGCTGAGACCAATATAATTCCAAACTTTTACGTAATACCAATTATTATCCAGCTCCATTATGCACGAAAATCACAATTTCACTAAGGTTCAACATATAACAATCATCATCTAACAACACGAATCATCAATTCTCAATATCAATTATCAACCAACAACAACTATCTTCAACAACACAATTCCTATGATTACTAATCTTATTCTAAATACGGTTACTAACATAGAAAACACATTAAAACACGTACTGATATCGAGTAACCCTTCACCGTTACCTTTACGCGTCTTCAATCGATTTCTAAGCCTTCTTCCACTAGATAGTAATCTTTGTCGGGGTCTTGAAAGTCTCCACCTATAAAAAGACGACAAAAGATGAATATAATTCACCTTTGAGAAAGACGGGTAAATTGAAAATGAGAAAGACGGTAATTTTATTACCATAAAAGGTAGAGGACGATGAGAGCGAAAGATTAAGATGAAAATAAGGAGATTTGAGTGAGTAAAGAAGGAGTAGTGAGGAATTTGAGTTGATGCATAAATGGAGTTTTGGGTTTTGGTGGCTTGGTGAGGAAGAAGGAGTAAGTGGAAAAGAATGAGGGAGTTAGGTTATAAGGGTAAGTGAGTGGAGAAATATGGGGGAAAAAGCCCAAAAGCGCCTTAAGGCGTAACTCACACGGAATTTCGAGTAAAGTCCCGAAAACGAACTCGGATTTTCTAAATTAGACACGGAAACTAAGTCCTAGACTAAATCCAAAATTTCGCTGAAAAGTATCCGTATTATATTTTTAAATTACAAATAGGGTACATTTGCGGGTGTTACAGATAATGTACAAAGAGAAAGTTTGTTAGATTGCCTTTTTAGGGTAACAGCAATGGCACGACACAAAACAAAAGGAAAAATAACAATACATTCTCCCCTTAAAAACAAAAATACGTTGATAATCAATAATCAATGAATTACAATATTTTCAAGCTAATAGCTCGTCCAAGTTGGTAGAGAAGGAGCGTACGAAGCTAATTTAGGAGCAAACGGAACTGGTTTAGACGGAGGTTAGGAGTAAATGGAGGAAGAGTCAACAGGTGAAATCTGCAACATCATGTCCTACTGTTGCCGAGAATACCGTGCCAAAGCCATAATTACGGTGGAGGACATCTCATGTGAGATTGATTGTTGGTCAAATGTTGTTTATTGTTATATTTTGAGAGTTAGACCTCCTTGCTCGATTTTCTATGGTTTTGTTAAGCTTTTTTGGAAGGACCTTTTGATTGAGAGAATATCGTTCTTGGAGAAGGGTATTTTTATTGTGAGGTTTAAGTTTAAGGATAATCAAAAGCAGGCTCTGAAGTTTGATCCTTTAATGTTTAATAGTAAGCTTGTAATTGTGAATGAATGGAAGCTTAATGTGAGTTTCATGAACATGATATTAAGAAATTGCCTATTAGGATTAAGTTGTAGAATCTAGACATTAAGTACTAGGGAATGGAGATTCTAAGAAAAATAATTAGCCCTGTAGAATAGTTGATTAGATGTGATGCTAATACACTTAACATGAATATTTATAGTTTTCCAAGACTTCTTATTGAAGAGGAGATGAAACAGGAGTTCCCTAAAACTCTTGTGTTTGAAGACGAGTGTGGAAGGGACCAGTCCATTATGATTGGGTATGATTGACTACCTCTAGCATGTGAAAAGTGTAAAGGATTAGGTCATACCATGGATGTTTGTAGAATTGACAGGCAGAAAATAGAGCCTAAGAAACAGAAGGCTATGAAAAAACCATTACCTAGACCTGTGGTGGCTCTTAAGGAGAAGGCGATTGTTCCTGTGGTGACTGTGTCGAAAGGAAGTAAGGTTGATGACCCTGTTTTATCTCCAATGATAATTACCAGTAAGGAAAGTAATTTTTCTTCTCGTTCTCTAAATTTTGTTAGGATGACTAGACATGGAACTGATGTGCCTAGTACTTTTATTCCTAAACCAGGGATGACTTTTGGATGCTTTGAGTTCGACTCTAGAAAATTCTATGAGGAAATTGGAAGGTAGGAGGCCTAGGGTCTCATCTCTTGATCATGGTAAATCTTGGTTTTTGGAATGTGAGAGGACTAAATAGCCTAACTTAGCAAACAGTATCAAATGGTTCCTCGACCAGAACAATTTTGGATTGCTTGGTCTTTTTGAGAGTAGGGTAAGATGTAGTAATTGGAATAAAGTGTACAATAAAATATATAGTGATTGGGCTATTTGCACTAACAATACTTGTCATTAAGGAGGAAGAATTTGGCTAATTTGGAATCCTCACTTGTTTACTTGAATCCTTTACATAAGTTAAAAAATAAGGGATTTCAGAACATTGAGCATACTTGCAATGTGGACATGCAAGAATTGTATTGTATGGAGGAAGAGGTGCGTAAAAACCCTAATATTCTGTGGGCTATGAATGGTTATAATAATTATGGGTATTTCCATATTGTTATTTAGAAGTAAAAAGTCGTTAACAAAGTTTTTCACATCAGTGACAGTATGGGAGAGGTGCATGATGAGCCAGATTCTGTTGAGTTTGCGTTTGAGAAGTAATATATTAATTTGTGGCTACTCCTGTTCTGAAGCATGGAAAAGTGCTTACGGAAAACCATAACGCAATGTTGTTGAGACCTGTCACACCCAAGGAGATTAAAGAGGTTATGATTTCTATTCTTGGGTCAACAGTTGCTGGCCCTGATGGTTACTCCAGCCAGTTTTTAAAGACTCTTGGGAGATGGTGGGGATTTATGTAATTGCTGATATTATGGACTTCTTTGAGAGTGACAGATTACTGAAGTAGGTGAATCACACTATTCTTACATTTGTTCCTAAGGTGGAGACTCTTTCTCTTATGTTTCAATTTAGACCCATTGTGTGTTGTAATTTGGTTTATAAGTGCATCACAAAATTGATTTGCAAAAGAATGTGGGGTGTGTTGCCTGATATAATTAGGGAGTATCAAAGTGCATTTCTTTAAAATAGAGATATTGTGGAGAATATTATGATTTGTCCTGATCAAGTTAAGCTCTGTAATAGGAAGAGATTTTCTTCTAGAGTACTGTGAAGGAAAGTCTATTCTGATTTGCAGAGAATAAAGGGAAGTCTATTCAGTATATGAATGGGATGGATAGTACTGTGAAGAATGAGATATTGGTTAAGACTGGTATAACTTAGGCAAAGCTTACATCTAAGTATTTGGGTGTGCTTATTGCTGTTAAAGGATTGGGAGTCTTAGACTATGCTGTGTTGGTTGAAAGAGTAGTCTCTAGGAATAGAGATCTACGAGTTAGGAAACGTTCATATGGGGGTAGATAAGTGATGGTACAGGCGGTTCTAAGTCAATTACATAATTATTGGGCCATAATTTTTCTTTTTACCAAAGAGTATTATAAATAGAATTGATGATGTAAGTAGGAACTTTCATTCGCATGGCGAGGTCTCTTATTCTAAAGCTTCTCATGTATCTTGGGAGAGTTTTTGCAGGTCATAGGAGGAAAGGGGTCTTAGGATTCTGAATTTTGGAAACTGGAACATTGCAGCTCTAGGTAAGTATTTGGTGGATTTCTTGGAAGAAAGACAATTTTTGGGGTCAAATGAGCACATCCAGTCTATATAAATTCCCAGGACAAGTGGACTTATAGCCCTGGCGCTAGTGCGAGTTAGGCATTGAAGAGAGTATGTGGAGTTAGACATAGACTAAGAGGTGGTTATAGGGGTATGGAAAGTGGCACTGATGGAAAGGATTATACAGTTCAGGATGGCTATAAGTGGCTTACTCTTGATCAGAGTAAGGCTGTATGGAAACCACTGGTTTGGCAAAGAATTCAACAGTTAAATTGTGGTTTCATCTCTTGCATGTACATTCAAGGTAGGTTGTTGACTCGTGACAGGCTACTCATGAGGGGTTTTAGTGGGGACACTGCATGTTTGCTTTGTGATAGTGCAGATGAATCCCATTAGCATTTGTTCTTTGACTGTAGGTATAGTACGGAGTGCCTACAAGTGGTCTCAACGTGGCTAGGTGTTGTTATTCATGCACATTAAACTGTCTCTTGATGGCTTAGAAGAAAATTTAAATTGTTGCTGAGGATGTACATTATTGGGGGCAACATTGTGTTCTCTTACTTACTAGAGTTTTCATGAAAATTAAGATGAGCATTTGTAATAGAATCAATAGTGTCTGATTTTGCAATCGGTTTTGTGGTAAATCTACATACAACGATCGTGCTAGACTCCGAAACGGTGTTTCGATTTACATGTAGGTTGAGGATGCAAAAAATCTCGTCTTAACTCTCTCTTATTCATGTTTATATTCGGTTTTCGATGCACTAACTATACTAATGTTTGTTCAATGTTTGTCTTGAAAAATTCAAGTTAATTCGATGTTTTTCTAAGTCAAATATCAATCTCATTCTATGAATATGGATAGTTTTAAGACTTACATTAATTCAAATCAATCTGAAACAATAGATGGAATGAGTTGTGTTTTCAAACGGTACAAGACCGGCTCGCTCGAGACAGCCTTGGTCTCTGCCGAGACAAAGGTTAAGGCCGAAGGCCTTTGTTTTCTTCTTTGTTTCGTTTCCTTTATTTTTTGTTAATATTATTTGTTAATTATTGCATTTTAATTATCGTAGTATTTTAACAAATACAAAACTCGTACAATTAGCATATGATTTAATTGAATTAGATGTATGTTTTAGTTTAAATAAATTTACTAGAAAAAAAGAGTATCACTTTAAATCGAGTAATCATGTGTCATTGATGGTGGCTAAATTGTGAGTGTAAAAGCATGATGTACGGGTACGCGTTTACCATTCACCTATAAAAATATCCTCAACTTAACCACCGTTCGATGACATCAACATGGTTAGTTGCGAACCTAATGAATTAGATGGATGTTTAGATAATTCTACTTTAAACAATTGATTGAAAATTAATTCGTTCCACATGTAAATTAAAATGAATCTTCATTCTTTCTTACCATCTCGCTAATATGTGTGTGTGTGCCTATCACCTACTCATTTGCAATCGATAACATAGAATTAGCGTATTTTTGTTGTTCGTTAGAGTCGTGTAGAGTGCATGTTTATCTTATTGCTTTGTTATGTAAATTGATTATTATTTTGTACCATTTAAAATATGGGTTAATCATCGAGTAACCCTCACTACCGAGGCTGTGTCAAATGAGTAATCATGTTACTCGATCGATTAACCCTTGTCATAAGCGTCTTTTTTCTAGCTCAGTTGTATATAGTATCGAGTTGTATCTCTTTCATTCAATTTGAGTTAGTTTTGTAGCGAGATGCCTGGGTTGTAATAAAATAGTTCCCTCAAATGGCTCCCCTATACTCTAAGCCTATGTATGCTTTATTTACATGTTGCTAAAGAAATCAACTCAAATGCTAAAACAATTTCGACGAAGTAACAACATGCATTAAACCACATAGAAAAAAATATCTCACGTGCTTATGGTTTATTTGTAAAACGAATCATTGAATAAAATTTCAATCGAGTACCTACGCAGATGTATTAAATTTAGCACTTGACTTTGTAGATGTCGTTATGAAACGGGCGGGGTTAGGTGTCTTAATGCAAAGGACTTCCCAACACGTACCTTCACCCCTTACTCAAAATCTATGGTTTTTGGATGGCTGAGTCCATGGGTATCGCGAGTTCTTTCAATTCGAGTGATTTAGGAAGACACGTCTCTAATAATTGATCAATCATAGTCAACTTGCGTTATGCTTTCGTGAAAAGTGTAAAGTTGACTTAAACGGTTCCAAGTTCTCACAAAATTTAATGGCGACTCCATCTAGGCCTTCATTCGGTTCGTGGGCCGAACAAAGTCTCTGTCGGATACCCGCGGTGTATAAACCACGTGGGGGGGTTGGTATTCAAATAATAATATTTATAGTTACATGATACCAACTCACTTGCAATTCATAAAGATAGTACACTCTTTTTTAACAGGTTATCAATAAAGTAGTTAAGTCAATTTGAGGAATGATGTCTTACTTCCTTGAGGTGGTTGAAGCTCTTCCTCGTTGAAATGATGAAATAAGTTTATTTTACATAAAGAAATACACCTAATAGTTTGGTTTTATAGAAAAAATAGGGATATTCTACCTGATATCTCTCAATTTTTTACTTTTTACGTGGTAATCCTACACATTTTAAAACATACATGGTACCCCTAAATGTTGTTATTAACAATAAGAGTGACTGTAACTTTATTATTCGACAATTAAACTAAATTTTAGCCGTTAAGGGATGACTAGGACGCTTATGTATTTGGTTGTGTTAAATAAACCTTGACTAGACATGATAGTCACACAAAGTTTGATCAACATTGCTAACACATGATTCCGTAATATAAAGTTAACAATTAATGTAAAATAGAGAAAATCAACATACATCTTTTGATCGTTAGGAGATGATGATCGCTAGGAGATGATGATCGATGACCTTAGTGTAAGAGAGAAAATCCAAAGGAGGAAGAGAAATCAAGGAAGAGAAACAGAGGGAGATTGAGTTGAAAATAAGGGCACAAATGATGGTTGAGTTAGCTAAGGGTTTCCGAAGTCTTTCAGCAAAAAAATAAAGGATTCCTTAAGTCATTGCCTAATAATCGTCTTAGTGATCACTTAACGGCTAAAACTGACTTTAATTGACGGAAATTAAAGTTAGGGTCACGCTTATTGATAAAAACAACATTTAGGGGTATCATGTACCTTTTAAAAAGAGTAGGGGTACCACGTAAAAAGTCAAAAAATTGAGGGGTACGATGTAGATTATCCCAAAAAAATAAGGTTATCAATAAAGTAGTCAAGTCATATAACCTATTAGGCTGTGATGAAATAAGTTGGTTTTCTAACGAAAAAAAAATTACATAAGTTACTTATATATAAATAAAATGACTAATAGTTAGCTTATACTCCCTCCGATCAAGACCAAAGGTAACACTTGCTTTAAACGGACGATCTAAACCAAAGTAACATTCTTTATTTGCCCTACAATATTGTGAATTTATCCTTATCTGATATTTGCACAAAATGTCATTACATGGCCACCTACCAACCCACAATTACATGATCCACCCATTTGTTTCTCTTTACTCCTTGTTTTCCCACATTTTCTTAAATTCTTCATTTTCCTGCATGTTACTTTTTATCTGGATCGAAGGAAGTATACAAAATTAAGCGAAGCCATTTTTAATAAACTATATCTAACTCTCCTCTCCTAACTTCTATCTCCAAATTTAAGTAAGGTCATGCATTAAATAAGTGAAGATATTTACATCCATATTGGTGAATTAATCTTGTAAATCACTCTATAAAAGATCGTAAAAGTTCAACTTTCTAACTTAATTACGGAGTATAATTTTAAAGTCATTCACAAACATACATTATATTTTATATCTCTAATATTGTCAAAAACATGTAGGTCATTTGTAATACTCATATTTTATAATATAGCTCGAGTTAATCAGTAACTCAGTAAGCATCTATCTACTCATCCATAAGTTGTTTACGCAATAATTTACTCTTTTTTCCCAGAAATATCTTATTAATATTATCCAAGATGATTGTAGCACATTTTTGGTAAACACGCCAAATTGATAATTCATATGATACAAATATAAATATGCTTATATATGACCGAAAGGACACTAGCAGAACTATTTCGCTCGTTTGACCAATTCATGTCAAATAATATATGATTGATAGGACTTTAAGGGCAATAATAACGGTAAGAAAATAAGAAGTTTTATTCCTAAGGAGATCATTAACAATTAAACTACGCAAAAGAACCATCTTATATGAAATCGGGTTTTAAGGTAAAAAAAACTAGGAATGTATTTGATGGGAAATTGGATTCTTGTAATCTAGGCAAATTCTCATTTTAAGGTAAAATAGTTACGAGTTGATTGCAACCGTCATGTATCAACTCAGGCGAGCCATGTCAATACACACTTCCACAACCACGAATTCTTTTTTCTTAGAACCTTATCGAACATTCTCAGACCTTCCACTCTTCTATAACCTTCTAGAACGTGTTAACCTTCCCTTGATACTTTACACGTTATTCCTTCTTTCGGTTCTAGAACCTTCTGTTCCCGGGATGTTGGTGACGTGGCCAATGCTCCTTCCACCAATGATGATTGGTACTCTTATCCTTGTTTCATTGATATTTAGTTCAATTCAAATTGATAGTAATTAGGGTTTTGCGAAGTAATTTTGACGGTAAAAACCTAACATTGTTATAAATTTGTGGAGATCTCATACATGTGCCTCAACCAGCCGGGCAAGAGTTTATTTTTCGACTCCGTGAATGCTTTGGAAATGGCCTTAAGTGTTCGAGGTATTTGGATATACCCACATGCATATAGTGTAATCAACTATGACGCAAGAATCGTATCTTCATATGTTTATCAAGTTGGGACGCTATGTAGGGTATTAGAAAGGAAATAGATAATGTGGTATATTAGTATAATATACCATAGAATATAATATATTATTATCTTACAGAATAAGTTCGAATATTCTAGATTTCGGGTTAATGGTTGAGTCAGTCCTATAAATACTAGTCTTGATGTATTCTAACTTATTCTGTAAGATAATAATATATTATATTATATGGTATATTATACTAATATACCATTACCTATTTCCTTCCTAATATAGGAGCTTGGATGGTAAAGTGCTCTTTGCTCACTATGCCCCCATCGACATCTCGAAAGTGCTTCGTAAGGGAATAAAATTAACACTGAAAAAAAAAGACCCGAACATTGGTGAACTGGTTGGTTTTTGCATCATGACATTGTTGGTGTTGGACAACAATACCCGTGGTAAAATACTTTAGCCACGGCCACTTAAGCCACGAAAGGGTTTCCCGTGGCAAAGTACTTTAGCCACGGAAATTCTATACTTGCGCCACAAATTTTGTCGTGACCCAATTGCTCATTTGTAGTAGTGACCACGCGATCGGATATTTTCACTGACGCGCGATATGTCCAAGGTCTTCTATGCGCCAACTACAACAATAAATATTGTGATAAATGCGCATCATTTTGGGGAATTTTTATGAAGTATATATCGTTAAGCCCACCCAAGGGGTTCGTCTTTGGCTTGATTACATGAGTTGATGATAAAAAGGAAAACCGGGTGGCAAATTACCTATCTAGGTGGGGTACCCATAAGGATAAATGGAATAACAACATAGTGACAGATAGAACCGTCTTTGATAGAGCTCGGATGGAAGGTGCTAGTTTAAAAAAACACGCTCTTCAAAAGTTGAATTCGAAGGAAGCCAGAAAAGTCGATGCAGGAGAAAATTATGCCACCCTGGTGAAGCAGGTCCGAGAGTTTCTGAAAGTGTGCCATGTATTCATACCCCAAGTGACTGATATTATAGTCCATATTACTCTTAACTATTCAAAAATTGTTGTGTGTTGCAGCTGCAGGAACTTCTAAACCCAAGTGACAAGCATACTCTTCTTATTACTGCGTTTTTGAGAAAGAAGATAACATGTCACAACCTTTTTTTGAACTTTTTAAATGGATTAATGCCATGAAAGAAGAGATGGAGTCTATGGCTAAGAATGAGGTCTGGGAGTTGGTCAATTTACCAGTAGGTCATAAGGCTGTCGGCTGCAAGTGGGTCTTTAAGACCAAGCGCGACTCCTCGGGGAATATTGAACGACATAAAGCCAGACTAGTAGCTAAAGGCTTTAATCAGAAAGAAGGCATTGATTATAATGAAACCTTCTCTCCAGTTTCTAAGAAGGATTCATTACGGATCATTTTAGCTTTTGTAGCTCATTTTGATTTAGAGCTACATCAAATGGATGTGAAAACGGCATTCTTGAATGGGAGTTTGGAAGAAGAAGTTTACATGGCTCAGCCTGAAGGCTTCATTATTGATGGCAAAGAGGACAAGGTCTGTATATTAACGAAGTCCATTTATGGACTTAAGCAAGCTTCTCGACAATGGTATATTAAGTTCCATAATACCATTACCTCCTTTGGGTTTCAAGAAAACACTGTTGATCAGTGTATATACCTGAAGATCAGTGGGAGTAAGTTTGCATTTTTGGTTCTATATGTCGATGACATACTTATAGCAAGCAGTGATTTGGGACTATTACGTCAAACTAAAGATTTCCTATCAACCAACTTTGAGATGAAAGATATGGGAGAGGCGTCCTATGTGATCCGGGTGGAAATATCTCGAGACAGATCACAAAGGACATTAGGGTTGTCTCAGAAAACCTATATCAGTAAAGTTTTAGAAAGATTTAACATGGTAAAATGTAATCCCAATGATGTTCCTATTCAGAAAGGGGATAAGTTCAGCTTAAGTATGTGTCCTAAGACTGAGCTAGAACGAAATACCATGAAAAACTTCCCTTATGCATCTCTGGTTGGAAGCTTAATGTATGCGCAGGTCTGTACAAGACCTGACATAAGTTTTGCAGTAGGTATGTTGGGTCGATATCAGTCCAATCCTGGAATGGGTCATTGGAGTGCGGCTAAGAAGGTTTTAAGGTACTTGAAGGGAACAAGGGACAAAATGCTCACTTATAGACATACTGATCAGCTCGAGGTTCTTGGATATGCTGACTCAGATTTTGGAGGATGCGTGGACTCAAGGAAAAACACCTTTGGTTATGTGTTTGTTTTAGCTGGGGGAGCAATCTCCTGGAAAAGTGCTAAACAAACAATTATTGCCTCGTCCACTATGGAAGTTGAGTTTGTAGCGTGCTTTGAGGCTACTATTCAAGCTTTATGGTTGCGGAATTTTCTTTCAGGGCTTAGTATCATGAATTCTGTTGCAAGGCCGTTGAGAATTTATTGTGACAATACCGCAGCTGTCTTCTTTTCGAAGAATGACAAGTATTTTAAAGGGATAAAGCACATGGAAATGAAATACTTGTCAGTTAAGGAGGAAGTTCGGAAAAACACTGTGTCAATTGAGCACATTAATACTAGTGCTAATATAGCAGATCCTTTAACTAAGGGATTACCTCCAAAGACATTTTTGAAGCATGCTATTGATATGGGTCTGGAGGATAATCATTAAGGCTTTTCGTTTATGTTTGGATCATGCTAGTGCTTTTGTAATAATGACACTTATGTTTTGATTAATCGATTTATGTTTTATTATGATGATGATTTCCGAACGTTTTTCTGTATCGTATTATTATTATTGTATACATTATTGTTGCACGATTAACAGAATTAGTCCTTTTCCTCAAGGACATTATTTGGGGATTATGTTTGCTCCTTGTACAGACTGATTATTCTAAGTGATTGGTCCGTAG
>JAIUZE010009467.1:0-103827 GCA_022085475.1 Heliosperma pusillum | reverse complement strand
CTCGGCCCAAATCAGCCGTGGGTCCCACTTTGGGACTTGTGACGGTTTTTGAGTTATCGTCATTTTATCGTGTTTTGTAATATTTAGCAGGTGGGAAATGTTAATAAGTAAAATATTTAATTAAAAAGGTTTTTCATAAAATTATTATTTATCACATGTTAGAAATTATAAGACGAGATCGTAGTTTATTTTGATATCCTTTAAGTCAAGCGGGGTTTTACGTAAGATTTAATAATTCACATGTTAGAAGCTTTATTAAAATAACATGTAATGAATATGTTGATTTTATGTCTATGTGATAAAGACTCTGTTTCTAGCCGGTTTGATCCAACGGGTTTGGTCAAACTAAGATATAGTCAGCCCCGATTTGACTGATGACCCGTCGCGGGACTCGGGTCGGGGATTTGTCTTCAAGTAAGGTTGTATTTAATTAATGAATTAGCCTTAGTAGATATGAGGCGATATGTTAATTGATTATGATTTATATGCAATTAGGCACATGTTAGGAAATGGTTTCCGTGACTGTTTAATTATATGGTTGGTGTCGTGTTGACTAAGTACCCATAGAGAATTATGAGCATATGGCGTCTTGACCATTCTAATTCTAAATGAGTATCTTGGACCATGACATTGATAGGCCTTACCAACTTTAACGAGTATATGTTCACCACTGATAGCGTTTGTGTCACGGCCTGGGGGGCTTATCTCCAAGTCGGGGCATGGCATCCTAAGAGTTCCGCTTTGGGAAGGGAGCCAGCTTAAGTACGAGCCATCTCTGCTTAGGGGGTCGCCTAGTAGAGTTTCTCATAGACGGTTATGTCATGGGACGGGGAACGGAATAGCTGTTGTCGCTAGGTCTGATCAGTCTAGGACTAGGATGTTTTACTACCTTGTGGTATAGCCTCGAGTTACAGAAGTCGACTATTGACGGTACTAGGAACTTATGCCTGTTTGTAGACGTATTGGTCTTTCATGTTTGTATGATTCTATGAATCTTAGAAGGTGAGATGCAAGCCGGCTAAGGTTGATAGAGTTTGGATTACCGGTTGTTAACTGATTCACATGATATTATGTTTGATTAGGGTTTGAGTGTCTCATGGCCATGTTAACGGTAACCTCTGAGCTAGCATACCAGCTTCCCTACCTCGTGTTATAGTGTATTATCGGATTCACATGATAGCTTTCATATGCTAGGTTATATGTTAGTTAATTGTTTCATAACATGAAAAGCATATCATATATGTTAAGGTTTGTATTTCCCATATACATTGCTTTTATGTTATTCATGTTTAATTAAACTCGACATTTCGTGGCTGGGAGAACTCGGAGTTACTCCCCACTGACTGTGGCTTCCGTGTTTATATTTAATGCGTTCGAACAGGTGGTGAATGCATATTTGGGGTACATTGACGAGCTAGCGAGCGAAGTATTTACCTTGGACCTATATTCGGTTCTTAGATTGTATATTATTTATACACTCTTTTATTTCCGTATTTATACGGGAGATATGTCTCCCGTCTTGTATATTTCTTTTGTATAATATTATTTCCGTTTTGTAATGAACCTTTTTATTTATGACACCTTCGTTATGTATTCTCATATTTTATTGAGTTAAATTATTTTTTTTTTCTTTCCGCAAATTTGAGGGTGTCACATGAACCATAAGATTTCTACGGCCTATCACCCACAAACAAACGGCCAAGTCGAGCTCTCCAACCGTGAGATTAAAGGGATCCTTGAAAAGATGGTGAATCCGGATAGGAAGGTCTGGAACAAGAGGCTAGTCGATGCTTTGTGGGCATATAGAACCGCATTTAAGACCCCCATAGGCATGTCACCGTTCCGTCACATATATGGCAAGGCTTGCCACCTCCCCGTGGAGGTTGAGCACAAAGCCTATTGGGCTATCAAATCCTTCAACCAAAACCATGATGAGAGCGGTATGCACCGGAAGCTATAATTGCAAGAACTTGAGGAAATTCGCCATGATGCATATGAGAACTCCTCAATTTACAAGGAGAAAACAAGGAAATGGCACGACGGTATGATAAACCGTCGGGTTTTCAAAGAAGAGGATCAAGTTCTTGTTTTCCAAAATCGTTAAACTCTTCAAGGGTAAGTTGAGGTCTAGATGGTTTGGACCTTACACCGTCAAGAAGGTCTTTAATCATGGAGCAATTGAGGTGGAAGGGCCCAGGGACGGCAAACTACTCAAGGTGAATGGTCACCGCCTCAAACATTATTTCAAGGGATGTGACCGGGAGGGGGAAGAAGAGGTCTTACTTGAAGACCCCGTGTATAAAGATTAAAAATATTGGAGCCACTAAGTCGAGCCATCGACTCTAAATAAACGGCAAACCGTGTAAATATTCTATTCTTGTGAATATTTCATTTAAGTTTCATTGTTAATTTTAATATTTGAGTTGTTTTTAAGTAATTACAATTTGCATCAATCAAAATTTTTGAAGTTACTAACGATTTTGTGAAGATTTTGCAAGTTTTCGGCCGCCTCGGAATGTGTGCCACGGATCATTGATATTGAAGGTTATTAAGGGTCATTGGAGTGAAAATCGAAGTCTAGTGGTAAGTGCAAACTTGAAGAAAATCTGGCAGTGTAAAATGCTGCCAGCATCCCTGGGCGCTGCCAGCGTCGAGTTCTGATATGAGATCCTTCGTAGCCTCACAAGCACGAGTCTTCACCAAATCCCTATCTTCTTCTTTCATGAAAAACCGCAAAAATCAACCCCAATCCCTCAAGTCTTCACCTTTCTTCACTAAATCTTCACAAAACTTCATCACAAACAATCAAATTCTTCATTCTAACCTTCATTCTACTATCAGACACCTCCAAATCAACCCAAATCACTTAAAATCTCAGAAAATTTCCTTTAGAAAACCTAAAAAACTCTTCTTCAAATTCGATTTTAAGGAGCTTTTAGTGGGTTTTTAAAGGGTTGTGAAGGATTCTTTGCTTATTCTAATCATCAGGGAGCTAAATTTTTGTGGAATCGGGACGGTATAGCTTAATACTTAAAATTTTCCATTTTGTTCATTGATTTTACTCGAAAATTAGGCTTGAATTAATCTTCTTTTGAGTTTCTTCTTGCTCTTGTTGATTATTTAGCTAGGTTTGGTGAAACATTTTCTGAGAAAGGCATAAGAATTCAACAAAAACTAAACATTTGAGGTGTTGAGATTGTTGCACACCAAGTGTTTGTTGAATTGCTTGTTTGAGTGAAAAACTGTTTTGAGTGTTTGTTTGTTGTTGTAGTAGTATTGTACTGTTGAAAGTGTTGCAGGAAATGGCTCCAAAAATCTATGGAAAAATTTAAGTATTAAGCTATACCGCCGCTTGAATGCAGTTACTTTGAAAGATCATTTCCCGCTACCATTTATTGATCAAATGTTAGAAAGACTAGCGGGAAAAGCTTTCTATTGTTTCCTTGACGGTTACTCGGGATATTTTCAAATCCCAATCGCACCCGAGGACCAAGTCAAGACCATATTCACATGTCCGTTCGGTACATTTGCATATCGCCGAATGCCATTTGGTCTATGTAATGCACCGGGAACCTTCCAACGGTGCATGTTGAGTATATTCTCCGACTTTGTAGAAAAGATCATAGAAGTATTCATGGACGATTTAACCGTCCATGGGGACTCCTATGACGCATGTCTAAAACACCTTGCCCTTGTCTTAGAGTAATGCCAAGAGTCCCATCTCATCTTAAACTCCGAAAAATGTCATTTCATGGTGACTAGTGGCATCGTTCTAGGACATGTAGTGTCGGAAAGGGGGGTTAAGGTGGATAAGGCTAAGGTTTACATTATCAAAACCTTACCTTATCCATCCAACACCCGAGACATTAGGTCATTTCTAGGACATGCCAGTTTCTATCGGAGATTTATTAAAGACTTTTCAAAGATTGCTAACCCCCTATGTAAGCTTTTGCACAAAGAAGCGGAGTTTGTCTTTGATGCCTCTTGTAGGAAAGCATTTGATGATTTGAAGGAGAGATTGGTCACCGCACCAATTATTCAAGAACCTTAATGGGACCTTCTATTTGAAATCATGACCGATGCAAGTGACTACACATTGAGAGTGGTTTTGGGTCAAAAGAGTGACAAGGGACCTTATGTGATTCAATATTCATCTACACTCTTGAATGACGCCCAAAAGAACTACTCTACAACGGAGAAGGAGTTCCTTGGTGTGATATATGCCCTATAGAAATTTTGATCCTATCTCTTGGGCACAAAGGTGATCATCTACACCGATCATGCTACCATTAGATATCTTGTGGCAAAGAAGGATGCAAAACCAAGGTTCTTGAGGTGGATTCTTCTCCTAAGTGAATTCGATGTAGAGATCAAGGACAAGAAAGGGGTGAAGAATATGGTGGCGGATCATCTAAGCCGGCTAAACCTTGAAGGAAGACCATCATGCCCTCTTGATGAGGTTGAAGGAGGTCTCCCTCATGAGTCCCTATATGCTATCCAAGTGGAGGAGCCATGGTATGCTACCATGGTCAACTATTTGGTAACAAAGTGGTTTCCAAGCCATTTTTCTTTCCATCAAAGGAGAAAAGTAAGGTCCAACGCAAAGTACCACATATGGGATGACCCATACTTGTGGAAATTTTGCCAAGATAAAATTATAAGATGATGCGTGCCCGAGAGAGAGATTCCATCCATCCTACATCATTGTCATGACTATGCATGTGGAGGACACTTTGGGCCACAAAGAACCGCAAGGAAAGTGCATGAATGTGGTTTCTTTTGGCCAAGCCTTTTCAAGGATGCTCATAAATTTGTGAAGACTTGTGACCGATGCCAGGGGGGGGACTTGACAAGAAGGAACGAGATGCCACAACAACCCCTCCACTATTGTGAGGTCTTTGATGTATGGGGGATCGATTTTATGGGCCCCTTTCCTAACTCTTGTGGGTACTTATACATCCTTTTGGCGGTGGACTATGTGTCAAAATGGGTGGAAGCAATTCCCACCCGCACCGATGACGCAAGAGTGGTAGCAACCTTCATCCAAGAGAACATAGTTTCCCGCTTTGGTTTCCCAAGGGCCATAATTAGTGATAGAGGTACTCACTTTTGCAATAAGGTTATTGGAAGCCTTCTCAAAAAGTATGGGGTGAACCATAAGATTTCTACGGCCTATCACCCACAAAAAAAACGGCCAAGCCGAGCTCTCCAACCGTGAGATTAAAGGGATCCTTGAAAAGATGGTGAATCCGGATAGGAAGGTCTGGAGCAAGAGGCTAGTCGATGCTTTGTGGGCATATAGAACCGCATTTAAGACCCCCATAGGCATGTCACCGTTCCGTCACATATATGGCAAGGCTTGCCACCTCCCCGTGGAGGTTGAGCACAAAGCCTATTGGGCTATCAAATCCTTCAACCAAAACCATGATGAGAGCGGTATGCACCGGAAGCTATAATTGCAAGAACTTGAGGAAATTCGCCATGATGCATATGAGAACTCCTCAATTTACAAGGAGAAAACAAGGAAATGGCACGACGGTATGATAAACCGTCGGGTTTTCAAAGAAGAGGATCAAGTTCTTGTTTTCCAAAATCGTTTTAAACTCTTCCCGGGTAAGTTGAGGTCTAGATGGTTTGGACCTTACACCGTCAAGAAGGTGTTTAATCATGGAGCAATTGAGGTGGAAGGGCCCAGGGACGGCAAACTACTCAAGGTGAATGGTCACCGCCTCAAGCATTATTTCAAGGGATGTGACCGGGAGGGGGAAGAAGAGGTCTTACTTGAAGACCCCGTGTATAAAGATTAAAAATCTTGGAGCCACTAAGTCGAGCGATCGACTCTAAATAAACGGCAAACCGTGTAAATATTCTATTCTTGTGAATATTTCATTTAAGTTTCATTGTTAATTTTAATATTTGAGTTGTTTTTAAGTAATTACAATTTGCATCAATCAAAAATTTTGAAGTTACTAACGATTTTGTGAAGATTTTGCAAGTTTTCGGCCGCCTCCGGATGTGTGCCACGGGTCATTGATATTGAAGGTTATTAAGGGTCATTGGAGTGAAAATCGAAGTCTAGTGGTAAGTGCAAACTTGAAGAAAATCTGGCAGTGTAAAATGCTGCCAGCTTCCCTTGCCGCTGCAAGCGTCGAGTTCTAATATGAGGTCCTTCGTAGCCTCACAAGCACGAGTCTTCACCAAATCCCTATCTCCTTCTTTCATGAAAAACCCCAAAAATCAACCCCAATCCCTCAAGTCTTCACCTTTCTTCACCAAATCTTCACAAAAATTCATCACATTCAATCAAATTCTTCATATTAACCTTCATTCTACTTTGAAACACCTCCAAATCAACCCAAATCACTTAAAATCTCAGAAAATTTCCTATAGAAAACCTAAAAAACTCATCTTCAAATTCGATTTTAAGGAGCTTATAGTGGGTTTTTAAAGGGTTGTGAAGGATTCTTTCCTTATTCTAATCATCAAGGAGCTAAATTTTTGTGGAATCGGGACGGTATAGCTTAATACTCCCTTCCCTTTTTCTATATTCCCGATCATTTGCCTAGAACCCGACGATTTGAAGAAGCAAGCTTGACCAAGTCAAAGGCATTTCAAGAAGGATCACTGATTCAAAAGAAAGAAGAAGCAAAGACGATTTCACAGTTGTCAGAAGATCGATCAGTTAGGCGAAGAAATCATCATTTTACATCAAACCATATCAACAAACCCAACTCAAAAGGTCAAGGGGGATAATGAAAGTCAAGTCATAGGTTAAGGGAGATGAAACGAAAGTCAAAGCATCCAGATTACTACATACCCGATCGGGTAAGTAGTGTACCTGATCGGGTCTGTTTGCTGATCCGAGCTTTTGCTTCGACTTTCTTTATTTTGTCCAATATGTTTAATGTATGACTCCTTCCCCACGAAACCTACTGCTATATAAGAGTGCCTCAGCCACCACATCTCAACACACTTCTCTACACACAACCCTAGATTAGAATTAGAAAACCCTAGCCTCCATTTTACATTTTTAGCGTCTTTAGTTTAGTTTTTTCTTTCTCTCTCCATTTTGTAGTTTTAGTTTTAGATCTAGTTTTCTCAAGTATAGTTTAGTCCTAAGTTTTCTTCAATTGTAATTGTTCTACTTGTAATTGGAATTCTAGTTTCTGGGTTTGCATTTTCCTATTCAAGTTCCTATTCCATTTCAATCTTTGCTCATCCTTTCCGGTAATCCTTATTCTTGTTTTTACATTATAGTTTCATTTTCTTTTAGTATTTCCTTTATCATGTTTACCATTCTTAGTTTTATAATCTTAGTTTCCCTTTCATTGTTAATCATGCATAAGTAATCTTTGTTCTAGGGGAAGGGTTAACATGTCTAATTAATTTATAAGTATAAATTGATTCCGGGTAGAATTGTTTTAGTTGTCTCTATTTCTTGTTTAATTCTCATGATAAACTTTGATTTAAGGCCTTAATCAATTGTTTATACGTGTCAATTTCCGTCTCAAGGGCGAGAGTCGAGATGAAAATTAAAGGACTGGCAAGAATAGTTTAATGATCTAGCAAGGCTGAAAAGACGTCAGGACCCGTTAAAAAGCCGGTATGAATCCGAAAGGAATATACCATTTAAAGACTTGGACAACTATGATTTTTCTAAACCCGTAATCAACTTTTCTTTTAAATTGATTAGCATGTGAACCCCGATCCCTAGATCCTTTTCTTTATTGTATTGTTATCATTTTTATTATAGCATTTATTAATTAGTGACAAACATTTGCCAATCGTACAAGATAGAGTTCTAACCATAACTATTCACAAGTATCTCCCGTCTCCCCGAGATCGACCCCTTACTTCCCTAATTACATTAATTTGTTGTTAGCCTAGTTTGGGTTATTTATCTTTGATTAGGGTATGCGACAACCTTGTCAAATTTTGCCGCCGTTGCCGGGGAGCACAGTTTTGTTTATTTGTGATTAGTAGTGTTTTACCTTGTCTTTTTCTTTTTTTTTCTTTTCTTTTGTCTCGAGGAACACTTGTTCCTTGAGATTTTTCTCACCTTTTCCTTGTAGTATAGTGACTCTTTTCAGGTAATAGGAATATTTTCTTTCAAAAGGATTGCTTTATTTTCTCTCAATGACTATCTATTTCCAACCTGCACAATGCGAGAATGAGCCTTTCCATGAATACCTTGACCGATTTTATACCTATTATAACCATATTATCTCTCTTGGGTATACCCTTGATGAGACCTATATGAGACATGTCGTGCTTCATGGAATGCTCATTGAGTGTCGAAGCCTGGCTATGCAATTGAGTGGTGGAAGTCTTTATCAGAAGAGAGGAGAGGAACTTTGGATTTTCTTGAACTTTATGGCATCCCAATCTTGGGAAGAAACGCACTGGCGGTTGAGAATCCGAGAGCAACTCAATGAAATCATGGCTCAAGTTCAAATGCTCAAAGGGCAAAAGGAAGAACCCGCGTTTAAAAGAAGTAAGCCAATCAATTTTCCTTATGCTTTTTCAGTCCCCCCATGTGAGTCTAATTTCTCCTATGCTTTTTCATGCCCCCCATGTGAGTCTAATTCTCCCCAATCATATGAATTAATAGATGACGATGATGATGGTCCAACCTTTTCTATTGAAAGTCACTCTAGTGTCGTTCCATTTGACAATTTTGAGACCCCCATTATTGATATTGACCATATGGTAGTCGAGACTTTAGACAAGGATGTTGTTAAGCCCATTTGTGACTCCAATGGAGAGTCGTCGATCGAGTCATCAGATTTCTTTGAAAATCCCTTTCGCTAAGGATATTCCAGATTTATTTGAAAATGATACTGGGTTTTGTGAACCTAGCCTTGAAATTAAGTGGGATCAACCACCCATTTTTGATTCCCACTCCTTTGATTCACCCTACCCCCAATTAGAGTCCACTAATGATATTTTGGGAACTAATTGTTTGTTCCATGATCTTAAACATTTCACTCCATCTCTCACTGACGAGTGGAGCAGTTCAGTGGTCATCTATGAAGTTTGTCATGCGCACAATGATAAGATATATCAATTCTTACCTTCAATATTTCATGCCTATATCTTGTCAATTGCTTACATATGTTTTTGTATAGCTTATGCGCAGGTATATGATCGACTTCTAAGGGCATTGACATGCTTTTTAAGGCACAAAGAATGATTTTCATTAATAAAGAGTCTAGCAAGACATTTAAATAAAGCTTCGCGGGAGGCAACCCGTGTTTTATTATATTTTTGTTATGAAATAAATTATTTTTGTTGGACAATTTAATAATGTTAATTTTTAAATAATTCATTTGGTTTTGGTTCTAATAGCTTTGACAATAAGACAATAATTTTATCTAGTATTGTAGTAGCTTGTTCATCACAGGTACTTTGGTGCTTGGGTTGTACTTTGCCCCCGTTTTCAAGCTAGCTTGGGGGAGCTGCTGCACGGTTGTATGTTTTCTTTTCTTTCTTTACCATTTTGTTGAGTCGTCCCCCATTCCTTTGTTGGTTATGTTGTCCTTCTTTGTGTTTTCTGCGCTTAAACCCGTTTCGCACATTGAGGACAATGTGTTATTCTAGCTTGGGGGAGGGATTTAGTTTGTGTCGTTGTTTATTTAGTCTAGTTGTTTATTGAATTTGAAAAATTTGAAAATTTTGAAAAATCCAAAAAAATTAAAAAATTAAAATTTTTTTAATAAAAGTTGTGTGTTTTGTCCACCCAATTGTGTTGTGCATAATGTCATTCCTCAATGCATTTCCCTTATTGTAGCTTTTTAGCCAATGTTTCACGCTTTTGACGGGATTTTGCATACATGGGGATGTCTTGTACACAGTGGGTGAGGGATTGATTTTAGACTTATTAGGCTTGATCTTGACTTTGGCAAACTACATATACGGTAAGGTAGAGCCTCCAGTGATCGGTACATCTATACCCGATCCCAATTAGGTGTGTGTAGTTTCTCCTTATGATTTGCGTCACATCAAAAACGCACAAGTATGGTTTTCATTCCATTTCTAGTGAGCATTACATTCATGATTTAAAAAGCATTTGAAGCCATTCACTTTGAATCCATTGCCTAAATTTAGCCCCTTTTCACATTGTTTCACATTTCATTAGCTACATGTAAAAATATTGCCTACCTTGTTAAGTTAGTAGCTATACCGTTTGTGTTTGGGTGCTCATTTGGGATATTGTTCAAGTTATGTCAAAGTGATCTTGATTGGACGGAATTACTAATTGCCGTGCCGAAGAAAAAGAAAAAGATAAAAAAAAGAGTTCAAAGAAAAAAAAAAAGATGAAAAAAAAAATGAAAAGAAAAAGAAATGAAAAAAAAATGATGTTGAATATGAAAGAATGAAAAGAAAGAAAGAAGCATGTATTGAAAAGAAAAAAAATGGTTTATGAAAAGAAGAAGAAGTTGTGAGTGTTATTTCCATGATCCGAAATTCAAAAAGTTGGGAAATTCACTCTTGTGTTGCCATGAGTATAAGCCAATTTGCTATTTTTGGCTTAGTTTTATTTTCTTGGGAATGGTTCCGAGTTTTGATTGAGCATCCTTGCATAATTGGTATGTTGCTAGCTTGACCTTAGCTCCACATTACCATAATTCATTTGTCCACTTTGTTACCCATCTCCCATAGCCTTCTTCTTGCTTTTGGCTTCTTTCTATGCTTTTCATGATTGTTTTGACTTGTAGTTTTGGAATGTTTACCATATTAGATTGCGGGCGCATTCTCATGAGTCGTAGATAGGAGAGTGCCACTCAAATATAAAATAATATTTCCTTGATTTATATAAAAATTTGAGTGTTGAGTGCACCGTGAGAGTCCATTGTCAAAAGATCATGCAAGAGCCGAAAAGTCTATTTGATGTTCCTTATGCTGCGCCGTTATGTAAATCTCAACCATGTTTTGCATTTTCCCTATGCCCACGTTGTTTCGGGATGTGTTTCATTGTGCTCTATAAGCTACTTGATGGGATTTGCATTTGGTTGGATTGATTGTTGCTCGTCGCCCTTGTCCTTGTCATGTTTGTTATTGTATGCTTGCTTGAGGACAAGCAAGGGTTTAGCTTGGGGGAGTTTGATAAGTGAATATTTGTATGATTTTAACCCCCAATTTAGCTCGGTTTTGTATGTCATTTGTGCTTTGTTAAGCCATTTTATGAGCTAATATCGTCTTCTAGGCAAATTCCTATGTTCTAACCTGTTTTGTAGGGAAAGTGACGTTTCTACGCCCTTTTTCTATATTCCCGAGCATTTGCCTAGAACCCGACGATTTGAAGAAGCAAGCTTGACCAAGTCAAAGGCATTTCAAGAAGGATCACTGATTCAAAAGAAAGAAGAAGCAAAGACGATTTCGCTGTTGTCAGAAGATCGATAAGTTAGTCGAAGAAATCATCATTTTACATCAAACCCTATCAACAAACCCGACTCAAAAGGTCAAGGGGGATAATGAAAGTCAAATCATAGGCCAAGGGAGATGAAACGAAAGTCAAAGCATCCAGATTACTACATACCCGATCGGGTAAGTAGTGTACCCGATCGGGTATGTTTGCTGATCCGAGCTTTTGCTTCGACTTCCTTTATTTTGTCCTATATGTTTAATGTATGACCCCTTCCCCACGAAACCTACTGCTATATAAGAGTGCCTCAGCCACCACATCTCAACACACTTCTCTACACACAACCCTAGATTAGAATTAGAAAACTCTAGCCTCCATTTTACATTTTTAGCGTCTTTAGTTTAGTTTTTTCTTTCTTTCTCCATTTTGTAGTTTTAGTTTTAGATCTAGTTTTCTCTAGTCTAGTTTAGTTCTAAGTTTCCTTCAATTGTAATTGTTCTACTTGTAATTGGAATTCTAGTTTCCGGGTTTGCATTTTTCTATTCAAGTTCCTATTCCATTTCAATCTTTGCTCATCCTTTCCGGTAATCCTTATTCTTGTTTTTACATTATAGTTTCATTTTCTTTTAGTATTTCCTTTATCATGTTTACCATTCTTAGTTTTATAATCTTAGTTCCCTTTCATTGTTAATCATGCATAAGTAATCTTTGTTCTAAGGGAAGGGTTAACATGTCTAATTAATTTATAAGTATAAATTGATTCCGGGTAGAATTGTTTTAGTTGTCTCTATTTCTTGTTTGATTCTCATGATAAACTTTGATTTAAGGCCTTAATCAATTGTTTATACTTGTCAATTTCCGTCTCAAGGGCGAGAGTCGAGATGAAAATTAAAGGACTGGCAAGAATAGTTTAATGACCTAGCAAGGCTGAAAAGACGTTAGGACCCGTTAAAAAGTCGGTATGAATCCGAAAGGAATATACCATTTAAAGACTTGGACAACTATGATTTTTCTAAACCCGTAATCAACTTTGCTTTTAAATTGATTAGCATGTGAACCCCGATCCCTAGATCCTTTTCTTTATTGTATTGTTATCATTTTTATTATAGCATTTATTAATTAGTGACAAACATTTGCCAATCGTACAAGACAGAGTTCTAACCATAACTATTCACAAGTATCTCCCGTCTCCCTGAGATTGACCCCTTACTTCCCTAATTACATTAATTTGTTGTTAGCCTAGTTTGGGTTATTT
Source organism: Heliosperma pusillum (assembly GCA_022085475.1). NCBI lineage: Eukaryota > Viridiplantae > Streptophyta > Magnoliopsida > Caryophyllales > Caryophyllaceae > Heliosperma > Heliosperma pusillum. The sequence goes on along the minus strand of JAIUZE010009467.1, from coordinate 91,207 downwards.
ATCTTTAATTAGGGTATGCGACAATCCTGTCAAGAGGTTGAGAGCACCACATAAAAAAATTTGGGACAAACTCACCACACCCCGAGAACAACCTCTTATAACCACAAAATTCTTCTCCCCAAGCACCCTCAATGCATTGGGAATGTTCGACTTGACAAGGGATATGCTAGCTAAAGTTGGGCTAGAAGCTTATGTCAAACCAGACTCTTGGGATTACACTTATAAGAGTTTCGCGTACGAGTTCTTAGCTACCTTGTCCGAGTTGGACGTACCCGATGGGAATGAAAAGGCCTACCGTTTCCGCCTAAACCAAAATTGGCACAATGCCCCAATCTACGAAATCCGCCAAATCCTCAAAATCACCAAAAACCCCGAAGAGATAAAATGCCCCAAGGGGGAAATTTACAACATGTGGAACCAGATTACGAGATGTAACGTTGCATCTAAGGATGCAAAACTCCCCACCATTACCCACCCCGTGCTTCGACACATTACCCGGTTCCTTACCACCATTTTTAACTCCGCGGGAGAGCCCGCTAAGGTACCGGAGAAAATCTGGTTGTGTTTGTGGACTATGCTCCCGGGAGGGGTGGGGGTACCGGATTGGGCGGACTTGTTCATGAGAGCTTGTATTAAGCACCGCCAAAATCCACTTAAGCAAGTATCCACCTTGGGGGGATGATTTCCTTTCTGGTTCAACATTATGAAGGGGGGATTGATGAAGAACAAGAGGTCAACTCTTGTAAGGGATTAACAAGGTACAACCACTTGGGGCTAGAGGAGGTACACATGTTCAAAATTAGCAAGTTAGAACCTTTGAGAGAATTTTGGTTGGGGAGTGATGGTCTAAGCTACATGAAAATGCCTCGACCTTTAAACAATCCTTTAGCTAGGGGGCCAAAACCGGAGAATTTCTTTTGTCCTAGGGAAGAGAGTTTGGGGAAGAGTAGTAGTGAGGCAGAGGTAGAGGAAGTGCCCTTGCGGCAAAGAAGGAGGCTAAGAAGAGAGCAAGGTGAGGGGAGTGAGCAAGTTAACGAGGAGAGAGAGATCCTCAGAATTGAGGGGGATCTTTCCAAAACCCACATTTTACACAACAACAAAAACAACAACAACAACAACAACAACAACAACAACAACAACAACAACAACAACAACAACAACAACAACAACAATAACAACAACAACAACAACCACAACAACAACAACAACAACAACAACCACCATACCATTACCAATCATCTTACCATAGCCACCAAGACACCGACACCCCAATGTATGATGCAGAGACGCATGCTAGCACCCCTATGGAGCCATGGCAACAACAAATGGCATCATACTTTACTAGCACAAACGATGTCCTTAAGCACATAAGCGGACGGGTGGACGACTCTTACAATTGGCAACAAACCCAAGGGGGTAGGCTTGAGTCTTTAGATGATTGGCACAATGTGGTGGAGGCAAGGGAGAGGTTGAGAGAGGAGGCCGAGAGGGCCCAACAAGAAGAGTGGAGGAGGATGGTGGAGCGGCAAGAGGAAGACCGCCTTTGGAGGGAGCAACAAAACCAAAGGTGGAAAGAAAAAAATGACATGTGGGTGGCACAAAATGCTTGGAGGGAGCAAGCCACAAACCATTTCCAAGCTCAAAATGAGCGCCACCACACCTACCTTCTAGATTCATATGAAGATGTGGTGGTACAAGAGGATGTGTATGGTTTGGCTAGCTCACTTTTCGGCATGACCATCCAACAAAACCCCAGCTACCCCACTCCTTACACACATGAGGCCCTTGATGAAGGCCTAGAGAGGAGAAGAAGAGTTAGAGAAGAAAGAGAGAGGAGGAGAAACCGAGGAGGTGCCTCAGGTTCTTCTCATTTTAACAATTGATGAAGCATCCCACCCTTTCCCCTACAATGAGGACATTGTATAATATAAGTGTGGGGGAGAGGATTGTATATACTTTGTTTTGTTTTGATGCATTCTTTAGCGTTTATTTTGAAAAAAAAAAAGAAAAGAAAAAGAAAAGAAAAAAAAAATTGAAAATCCTAGCTAGGTGAAAACCCACAAGGGTGGGCACCTAGGCAAAAATTGGGAAGGTGGCCGAGGACGGAATGAAAACCCGAAAGGGCGTTCCGGGAAAAATGAAAAATCGTGTTGCGAGCCACCAATGAGAGGAAAAGAAAAGGTAAGGTGAAAACCCGAAAGGGCACCTTAGGCAAAAGGAGGGATTTTCAAGAAAAAAATTGGAAAAAGAAAAAGAAAAAAAAAGTTTGAGCAAAATACTTCCGATGAAGAGGATTTTGGAGGGAAAAGAAGGGAGAAATAAGGAGAAATGTGGAAGAAAGCTAGCTTAGGATTTCTTTTTATTTTTCTTTGAGTCGCACAATTGGTTTCAAATCGGTGGATTTCTTTTGTGGGCTGCTTGGTTGTGCAATTTGTGTAGTTTGGGGCCAATCAAGTGACCATGCTTTACATTGGTGGAGTGATAAGGGGCCGATATAAGTAGTTGTGAGATTGATAGGAGTTCTTGCCGGTCACTTTGCTTCTACCTTCGGATAAGGTGAGAGTGACCATTACCATCTCGGAGTATACGGAGGGAGGATGTGTGCATGAGTCGGAGTTGGTGGTGTGTCGAGTCTTGTATTGAGGGAGTTATAAGTAGGAAGTGGTAAGGGAAGAGTGTGTCACAACAACTTTGAGTCATTTTCTTTTAATAGGTGGTTGTATTTTGAGGGAGATATAAGAAGGTAGTGGTGAGGGAAGAGAGGTCATTACCTTCACATGCTATGTTTGGACTCGTGGTTGTCTTGCTAATCTCGAGTTTTACTCAGGACCAGTAAAAGTCCAAGTGTGGGGGTATTTGACAACACCAAAATGTGTCTTTTTTAGTAGTGTTTATTAGGTCCATTTAATGTACTTTTAACGGGTCGTTAGCATCGTTTTATGCTAACCTTAGTTCTTGTACTTATGTTGTTATTTAGTATTTTTAAGTCAAGTTTTAGAGTCAAGCCCGAAAGTCAACTAAAGTCAAAGTCAAACCCGAGACCAAACCCGACAATTGGAGTGGGCTAGGAGCAAATTATCAATGCAAGAAGAGTAAGTCCAAAGGGTCAATGGAAGTCAAGGCAAGACTAGCATTCAAAGGGGTCAACGAAAGTCAAGGCGAGCAATCAAGAGTAAAAACTGGCAGCGTGAAACGCCGCCCAGCGCACCTGAACGTTGCTGGTGTCCCACGACGCTGCCAGCGTCCGTGGGCGCTGCGGGCGTCCTGGCCTGAGACACGTGCTTCTTCATTCTCTGTCTTGTCATTTTGAGGCCCATTTCTCGAAGGCCCTAGGTTTCCGAACCAAGGGTATAAAAGAGCCAGATTTTAGAGAGAGAGAATCATTCCCTACATTCCATTCATTCCATAATTTCCATAACATTCCACAACAAATGATAATTCTTGATTATGGGTAGCTAATCTTCTATTTTTAGTGTAATTGGAACAAGTTCTCTTCTTTTAGCATTGTAAGACTTTTTGAACCTCTTCTTTAGTTAATACCATTTTCTCATGTTTATTTTCCATTTTTGAATGAATTATTGTTGAGACTAACCACCTTAGCAAGTGTTTGTTTACTTAGTGCTTTGTCTAGATAATTTTGGTTAATTTGTCTTGATATTGTTGAAGCAACCTTGAAAGATTGTAACTTTGGTTTAAAGTTGGAATCTTTTGAGTGGAATTTGGTTTATTGTGGGGTTAGAACATGGTTTAGTGTTTTATTACATGATTCTAGCATGTTTCTTTGGTTTTGTTCATAAAGCTTGCATCTTTGATTTGGGCTCATGTTTTAGTGGGTGTAAATTGAGTTGTAAAGGGTCATTCTTGGTTGATTTAATCCTTGTTGACTAATTTCTTTGAAACTTGTATTAGATAACTAGAGAAGAGAGGAAAGGAAGAGTCTTTACTTTGCTAATTGTTGGGAACTTGGGAAAATTACACTAAGTTAGTTTCTTTATATTTGAATATTTGAATCTTAAGTACTTGTTCGCTATTTTAGGCTTGTTAATCAATTTCTCATGTCAAACCTTCTCCATATGTGTTATCCTACATGTTTTTCCATTGGTAATATCATAGTTTGTAATTAATTTGAGTTTGTGTCTTAATTAGTGTCTTAATTAGTGATTAGAGTAATTAGTTAGTAATTAGTTTTGTTAGTTGGTATTTAACAAGAGTATAGATTAGTTAATTTAGTAAATCCCGCCTTCTCTTGGGTTCGACCCTATTCTTACCGTTTACTCCCTTTATTTAAGATAATTTGTGTTTGTTTAGGAGATATAAATTGTTATTTGACCGTAGCTAATTAGCGGATTTAACTACACGTGGATTAGCCTCGTCAGGAGGCGATCAATGGATATATTCAACGAATATGGGGTAAGCATGATCTGGACAAAATATCGCATATGCCAAATGGAATATTCATGGTTAGATTCAAGAAAAAAGTATGGAGGAAATATTAAGAGCAAGGTTCTTTATGTTTGATAATAAACCCTTAATAATTAAACCTGAGACTGCTGAGACAGAGTTACACAAAGAAGAGGTTAAATCTGTTCCTAGTTGGATTAGACTACCTGATTTGCCTCTAAAATACTGGGGGTTCATGTCTCCCAAAAATTGCTGGTCTAGTTGGAAAAATACATCAAAAATGACACTCCTACCACAAAGAAAACTAGATTGGGCTTTGCTAGGATTATGGTTCAACTTACAGTGGGAGGAGAGTTTCCTACTGAGATTAAATTCCTTGATGAGTGTGGGAAAGTCATTACCCAGAGAATAGAATATGAGTGGCAACCTTTCGTGTGCATGAAATGTGGAGAATTTGGACATGATATTAAACAAATCCAAGAAAGGGAAGATTGACAGGAAGAAAATAGTTACTCAAAGAATATGGGAACCTAAGCAAAATCTGGACGCACTGCAATTACCTGACAAAGTGAATGAGGACAAGGATGATATGGTCACCCCTCTTGTCAAGGTTGTGGTGGACAATACTGAGCAGACCTCTGTTAATATTGTGGTTCGAATGAACAAGCAGGATAGGACAGAGAATCACAAGTTAGAGGAGTAGGTGGAAAAACATTTCCGGAGGCATTGAATAATATTATGAATCCCAAAGAAGGTATAAGCCAAACTAGTAACATTCCCACATCTGTTATATCCCATGAATAACATAAGGTTTTGGAATGTCAGAGGTATCAATAGTGTAAATAAACAGAAACATGTGAAGTGGTTTATTCATAATAAAGATATAGATCTATTTAGGTTACTTGCAACCAAAATAAAAGGTAGTAGTGTGGCCATGTGGGTGATATTGCTAATAACCTGGTAGATCGCGGGAGTCTTACAACTAATAATAGTTTCCATAAAGGAGGGCGGGTTTGGATTTTTTGGAATCCAAAAGTGTTTGATATTATGGTACTTAGAAGTAATCCTCAGTTATCCATACCTAAATTACTTTAAGAATAACTAAGGCAACATTTAACTTGAGTATGATATATGCATATAATGAAGGTGAGAACATGTAGGATCTTTGGGACAACCTTAGGGATTTTGCCTCTACTTGCTATGGACCTTGGGCTATAGCAGAGGATTTCAGCTGTATTTTTAGGCGTGCTGAGGGATTAGGTGGGAACTCTAAAGTGGCGGACATGGAAGACTTTAATAATTGTGTTCAAGATTGTGGAATGCTAGACATTTGTGCTTCTGGGCTTTTTTTACATGGACCAATAAACAGGAACCAGGTACAAGGAAATATAGCAGATTGGATAGATTTATGATTAATCAATGCTGGATGGACAACTTCCCTGATATGAATGCTCACTTCCACCCTGAGGGACTTTTTTTTTTATCATACTCCTTGTATTGTTAGTGATATCAAGGTAGAAGTAATAGGGACTCTTAGTTTCAAATATTGACTAGACGTATCTGCTCTTTATTTTTCGTCCCAGTTGGGATGACGGTTGGGTTTTTCTAAGAATCCGGTTCTCCTCTTCTTGTGGTGTCCTCATTTCGCTGTATTGCGCGGATCTGGTTCCATAGCTCTCTGTTATTCTCAGCTGCCTGCAACCTGGCTCTCCTGTTGTCCTTTTGAATTATTTCTATGGATTGTCGCAGGGCGTCCATCGCATCTATTACCTTCTTGGTGGTGCTCTGATGTTCTGCCTGTATCCGTGATCTCTGCTGGGCACTGTTGATGGTAGGACTATCTCTGGATGGTTGTCCCCTTCCTGCGCCCTGCGGTTGTGTTGAGACAGCTAGAGGCATGCTTCCCTCCGGTTTAGAGGCGTTCTTCTCTGTGACTTGCTTTTCTGACATCGTACTACTCGCGTAATTTTAACGATGACGTCCACTTTGCCCCACGGTGGACGCCAAACTGTTTTGGTATATTTTACCTGTAACACCCGGAAATGTACCCTATTTTTCTAGTGAAAATATTTTACGGATACCTTTCAGCAAATTTAAGTTTTAATTTAGAATTTTATGTTCCGAGTCGAATTTAGAATTTCCGAGTTCGTATTTGGAATTTCCGCGAGATTCCATGAGAATCCCGTCTTAAGGCGAGTTTGACTTTTCTTGACTTTTGAGTCGTCTTTGACTTTTCTTGACTTTTGAGCCGACTTTGACTTTTGTTGACTTTTTCCCCTACTTATCTCATCTACCACTTAACCTATTTTCATTCCAACACAATTCAACTTTTCTTCTTCACTAAGAAACCATCAAAACCTAGCCTCCATAATCTTTCCATTCTTAGAATCGTCATAGCTCGTTCGTTTGTTGCTCAAATTCACGTAAGTTCGTCTTATTCTTCTCCTCTTACCTTCCTCTATCCGTATTAGTAATAAAATTACCGTCTTTCTCGCTTTTTAAATTATCCGTCTTTCTCAGGTGAAATATATTCATCTTTTATTACCTAATTGTAGGTGGAGTCTACTAGGAAGGCTTAGTAATTGATTAAAGACGAGTAAAGGTAACGGTGACGGGTTACTCGATATCATTTACGTGTTTTACATGCTTTATATGCTAGGATTCGTATTTAGAATACGATTAGAAAGCTTAGGATTCATGTTATGGATGATGATTGTTGTTATTTGATGATTGTTGATGATAAATATTGATTGTTGATAGTTATTAGAAATGAATTATGAGAATTGGAAATAAAAGGATTGAATTTATGTTGAGGGTTCTCGGGTGATTTGGTCACACATCTCACGGTCGTGAAATACAAGTCACGGTCGTGACTTGTGCAGTTTCACTGCACTGACCCTTTTTGGCAGAATGATCATATCTCCTTCGTTACTTGCTTGTTTTGGGCTTGTGACCATTCGTTGGAACCGTAAGAAGATAAGCTATCACCTCGACTTGGAATTTCTGTATTTACATGTCTAGAACTCTAGTTATGACAGTTTGAAGTGAACCCTTGTTTTAGTTAGTTTCCAAACTTGTTGTTTTGGAGAGGTAACTATGTTTCTTATTCATTATGCTTCATAAACTTGTTCTAATGCTTATGTATCATATATTGATTCATGTTTATCATACTTATATTTATAAAATGCCATATTCTCATGTTTTGTGACGGTTTGTGATATGTTCCCCTTTGAGTCGGTTTTACAAATGATACGGTTTGAGCACTATTTTGTCTTGTGCTTTGTACTCTCATTCCCTTGGCTACCTTCCCGTTCGTAAGGCTGGAATGTCGGAACGGAGAGGTATCCTACTGCTTAATTGCATGTGTAGTGGGCATACGACAACGTTGTTGGGAGTTGAACGCTATGCGTTGATCGACCCGGCCGTCAAATGTTGTGTACTTGCGAGGTGGTGTTATTTGCATGTAGCGTACCGCATGTTATAAGGCTTGAGCTCGTTTTCCGCCTCTTTCGTGAATTGATCTACCGAGAATGTGGGTACTCGGCGTTTTCTTTGTAAGACCGAGTCTTGGATGCGAAACGCTTTATCGCATGTCGAATCGGAACACGTCTTATTCCGAGGCAGTCTGGCCAGGTTTAGACTAGGGACCGTATTATTATCGTCGTCGCTACCAGGAGGAAATTAGTCTACATATACGAAATGTAAGCATCGTGTATGAGTTCAGGGAAATGTGATCTCGTGGATGCCTTTTAATCATACTTGCCATGTACACGGTGCTAGTGCGTTTCATTTACCGTGAGAGATGTCGTCTTGTGTCGTCTTTGAATGCGTGATTTCATGATATTGTTCATGGTCATTGCATGATTTGGCACCGTCATTGTCTTGGTTCGTGAATGGATGATATTATGTTGGATTTATTGTAATCATCGCATGACTTGACTTGGTTTGTCTGTCGAGTCTCAATCTTATCAATCTTATACCGCTAACGGTGAGATGCAAGCCCTAGTGAGCGTATTCGGTTGCCTAAGAGTGTCTTCCCCGAGTCTTTGAATAACATGATGGTTTCAGATTTGATTTCCACATGATCTTATCATTATTTATCGAATTGCCTATCTATTCTTATCGTATCTCACATGTATATCTATATATGCATGATTTTACTTTTGTATTTCCTTATATGTACGTTTAATGTGATATGGCTGGGAGAACCCGGAGTTACTCCCCACTGATTGTGGCGTTCATGTTTTTCATGAATGAACAGGTTGCTTGCATGGATGGCTTTTTGCTTATGCTATTTTGGGTTCGGGTGTGAGCTAGCGGGCGTTGTCCCTGGATGAAACACCTCTAGACGTTGTTTAGCTAGTTGCTAATTACTTTGTCTTTTGTTAACACTTTGAGAGACTACGTCTCTTGTGGTATTTTTATTTAGTTTGTAATATTTTGACGCTCCTCGTATTTTTCTATCTTGCATGTATAAAGGTTTTTAAAATACCGTATTTTCCGCTATATAATTCACATGCTTGTATGTTTTATATTTCCGCATTCGCGAGGGTTGTCACACATCCAACCGACATCGTAAAGGTAAGTAAGGTAAGTAAGGTAAGTGGAGAACTACGTGGGCTTTGATTCTTTCGAGATACGAGGCATCCTAATTAACGTTATTTGAAAAACGATATCAATTAAACAAAATGATATCGTTTTAAAAGAGGTACATTAATTTCGTTCAAGCCCTTCTTTTATTTTATTTTTTACCCTTTATTAATCACTAAATAAATATTTGGGAAAAATAACTACTAAACGGCTAAACCGAATACGTCTTTAAATATTACAATCATTTAGTTTATTATAATCATTTGATTTATATTTGGGAAAAATAACTACTAATTAATTTATATTACAATCATTTAACTTATAATTTTTTTTTTTTAAAAAAAAGTTACAAGCAAACAGACCCGCCCGGCCCGCCTCACCACCCACCTGACCGGGCCCGTTCATGGCCAGTAACTGACCAGCCCGGCCCGGCTGGCTCAGCCCGTAACCAGCCGGAGGTGTGGGCTCGGACTCCCCTCCCACAGCCTGGCCCGCTTCCAGCCCAGCCCGGTCCGCTGCAGCCTGGCCCACTATACAAGTTTACCTGTGGCTGCGGTCCAGTGTCAATTGGTGGTTTTTGTAAAGCAAGGATGGTAACCTAAGTCTACTGAGGTGTCTGCTGAGGTGGCCCTCCGGTTTCTTTTTCCCTTGTGCTTATATTGTACATTGGTCGGTATGTACGATTACTGACCCCGTTAATGTTTTTCAAAACTAATGTGATCCATTGGGGAATGATGAGCAGGTAATTCCAGGTGATCCGTAAGCTGCGTTGGGATTAAGATCGGGATCACTACGTCAAGTCTAGCTTCCGCTTATCATCTTTTGAAGTCGTATACATTAGTTGATTACATTACTTAAATACTTTGTAAGTTTGGATTGTTTGGTCAGATGGTATGTCGTCTGTTTTAAAGAACATGTGTTGATTTAAATAACTTATTAACTAAGTATTGTTTCTTTATCGTTTGATTTGATATGTACTAACTCGGGCAACCGAGATGGTAGCATTCCTATGTGCTAGAGAGGTCTTGTAAGGCTCTTTAGAATATAGGGGTTTTACAGAAGGGTCTTCCTCATCATCATTGTAAACATCCCAAGTAGGAGGAGCTAAAGTAGTTCGCTCATAATTTGCCTGACACTCATCCTCCCTTGAGAATGTATCTTCAAAGTTGGAAGAATCGCCCAAATCCACCACTACCTCATCCTCCATTTCTCCATTATCATTTGGCTCACTATAAATTTCACACTTCTCCTCCTCCTCATCCATATCATCCTCAATCAAAACTCCTCTACAAATGGGAGCATAAGTCTTTCTCATATCATTTGTTGAGGGTGTGTTACAACAAGTAAGAGGAAATGTCTCATTGTCATCCATCTTGCCATATTTCTCTTGTTCTTCATCAAGCTTTTGGTCGGCTTGCATATTACCTAATTTACTAGCCAATATACTCCTTTGGGCTATAATGTCATGGAGAACCGTGTCCCTTGCTTGGGCTTCATCTTTCATTCGCATAAGTTGAAAGATTAAATTTTTGCTTATCAAGTTCATGGTTGTCAACGTGTTATGGGAAGAAGGGTGGTTGGTTGTAAGTATTTTGGAATTGTAATTGCTGTGGAGGTTGGACATAGGGGCTTTAGGAGAGATGGGGTAGTAGCTTGGGCTTTCATCATGTGCGATATAGGATGGGAAGATGTTATTTTGCTCAACAAATACACTCATAAAAGTCATAAGTCATAACCAAAAGCTTCACCTAGCACATACTCTTCTTGTTGAAAGCTTTGTGTCATCTTTGAAGCTTATACAAATAAAAGGAACCTGCAAACAAAGACACTAAATAAAACGATTAGAAATAACCTTAAGGAAAAAAAGTTCCTCAAGGCAAAATAAAAAAGGCACAACTAGCAAAGTCTAGAAAGTAAATCAAATATATCACACTGTCTCTGACAAGGGCGCCATTTTGCCAGGCGTCATTTTGGGTGTCAAACGATATTTATAGCAAGACTTAGCACGGTGGCAAGTCAAGGTCGGTCCACATGGACGGTGGGTATTTGATATTCAAAGACTAAGCTAGCTATGCTTAAGGGGTGTCACGATATAGAAATGGATTTGAAACTAGTCTAAGAACATGGAGTAAATGCAAATAAATAAGAAAGTAAGACTAAAATAAGATAATCAAATAACAAGCAATAAAAGGAAAGTTTAAGATCGGTGGGTTCAAATGGGTAATTTTGGTTCTAGTGAGTCGGGTTCATAGTCAATGGTTAGTCAAATGTAAGCTACTCTAAAAGAACCTAGAAGCCTCCTTATGCACTCCCTAAGCAAAGACTAAAACAACATGACAAAGTTTCAAGCTTTCTTCTCATATGTGTTTAAACTCATTTTTAAATTTTTGATATCATATTTCCCTTTTTGTGAAATATAAAGATAGTATGTGATGATTGAAAAGTTACATGGACTTGAGAGTCACTTAGGAAATAGGTCACCAAGAAATTATCACACCATGGGGGGGACCTAGATGGTCAAATGCACGCCCTTGACTACGCTCTAGGAAATGGACCGAAATAATACTTAAATTATACAATAAAGGGTGTCTCAAATCTATATTAGAAGACAAAGTGATAAGTAAAAAAAAAATATCTACATTGGCTTATCTATGCTAGTCAAATTTCTAAATTAGACATTCAAAAGCTATTTACCTAATTGCAACTACATGCCATGATGTAACTTTAAGGAATATATACAAAACTAATAGAAATGCTCTAATAAATTACTTGACATATACTCTATGCAATCTCCTAACAGCACATAGGTTCACACAACCGTTCAAATTATCAAAATTCGCATCACAATCATCAACACATTCCTCCAAACTTCTCATGTGACAAGAACTAAAGAAAGAAAAAGGGAGAAGAAATAAGAACGATCATACCGAGACGGCCTTCTATTTCCCTTCACTATGTCTCTTATGGTGTAGATACCTCAGTTCTACACTTTCCGCCAACCACCCAGTAATGATTGGGCCGCATGTTTGGTACGTGAAATGATTTATGTCACTTCGTAAGTTTATCATCAAGTGATAGCTCAAACACTTGTGTCTACCCCTTGGTCGTCATCTACGCGCTGGTACGGTCGTTTTGACAGTCATTAGAGTTCGTTTGGAGTCCAGGTCGTAAACCGCTTCATCTTTCTAGAATTCGTTTTAAAATGCCGAGTCGGAACGCTCAAAATTTTGCGATTATTTTATTATATATTTCAAATTCTATCCTTTTAATAAAATATATCTCGTATTATCTTTTAAAAGGGAATTATAGATCAGCCACAATTCCGTAATAGAAGCGTGGGAATCTTCATTCTTTAGCAGGAAACCTCTGGGGAAATGACGCAGCAGGTTCTGTGCCTCTTCAAAGGATCGCAGTCCTGCTGCGCCTCTTCCCCAATCCGTTCCTTTCCAAAGTTTGAGTTGTTCTACGAATCTTTCACATTTTCTACTATAAAAGAAGAGCTCCGTTCTCACTTTTAAGGTACGGCGAGTCTTCCGCCCCTTCTCTTCAATCCTTGCATTCTAGACCTTGCTCTAAGCTATCGACATCTACGTGCTTGATCAATCGACCACGTAAGCTCAGATCCTTCTGGGTACCTATCATGTTTGCATTTGACCGACCAATTTGACCAACTACACGTTAATCAATCTAATCAATCAATCTAATCAATCTTAGTCCTTTAACAAGGGCCCTTTGTGCATACATTCGAGTCGAGCTGTTGCTAAAACCTTAACTTTAGTCTATCTCGTTTCGTCAACATGTAAGTCTGAGGGTGTTAAATCCCGTCTTTTATTATTCTGTATTTATTTTCATATTATTAATGTAAGATCTATGTCATAAATAAGTTCAAAACCGATTTCAAAGTCAAAACCTTTTCATAAAACCTTTTTAGTAGTCATCAGACGTCAAGAAGAAACGCAGGAGCACCTGCGCCTCTTTAAGAGGCTACATGCTCCTGTTGTTCTTCTTCTTCCTTCGGTTTCTACGTCTTTCCTTTTCTTATTTTATTTTCTTTGTTTATAAACATAAGTCATATTTTATCTTTTTATAGGACGTCTTGTTCTTGACTTAGATCTCTAATAATTCAATATTAGCGGGTTTTCGTCTCTTTAAGTCAAACTTGGATTTAGAGGTTTGATTTGTTCATATCAAATCTCCGAATTCATTGTTGATACAATTGTAGTATAATTTAATTAATTAAACCACTTTCACTCGAATTTTAGATCGATGATAAATCGTAAATATACCAATGAATATTAACTGATTGCGATTCTGGCTTCACAGCCAGAACCCAACTCAAAAACAGACGCAACAGGTGTTGCTCCTCTTCCAGAGGACGCACCTATTGCTGCGCCTATTCTGGGCTGGTTTATGTATCTGAACTTCCAATACCGCCTCGACGTAGCCTAATTATGTAATTAATTGACTATTAACTCTAATATCACTGCCTATCCGTCTTTTAATCTTTCTTATTTTCATTTAATTTATCCAAATATCCGTTTTGAGCATATTTCTAACATAGATCACGTAATCCTTTGTAATCAGTTGTAATTTTATTTAATCCGTGTATTGTATGATTTTCTACCTTTCTTTTGTGTGAAATCAATCCTAAATTCCATTTTGAAATAATCAAGTGTTAATTACATGTTCATCGACGTTGTCTAATTCGCATGTTAAGATTAAAACGTTGGTTGTTGCATTGCATGCATACAATCGATGACATATCATATACAAACAATTTCCTTAATCATTAGTAGATGCCGCTATCAAGGCAGGCGAGATTAGGTGTCCGATTAAAGAACTTCCTAATACGTACCCTCACCCCTTACTCTAGATCTCTGTGAACATCTGTGTTCATTGGCATCCACGATAGTCATTCTAGACATAGAATGCTAAGGGTAACGATTTCTTAGTGTGACAACCCTCGCGATAGCGGAAATAAAACATAACAAGCATGCAATTTATAGCAGAAATTACGATATTTTTGAAACTTTTTATATGCCAAAGGAAAGATACGGGGAATGTCAAATAATTACAAACTTAAAGTATAATATACTACAAGAGACGTAGTCTCTCAAAATGTTATCAAATATCAAAGTTGTTTAGCAACTAGCTAAGAAACGTCTAGGGGTGAATCGTCGAGGCCAACGCCCGCTAGCTCAAACCCGAACCCAAAAAAAACAAGCAAAATCCATCCAAGCAACCTCTTCATCCATGAAAACATGAACGCCACAGTCAGTAGGGAGTAACTCCGGGTTCTCCTAGCCATATCACAAATAACATGCTTAAACGGTAATAGACAAGTAGAAGCATACATATATATATATATACATGTAAATTACGAGAAGGATAAATAGGTATTTCAATATATAAAGAAATAGGCGTATGAAGTATAAAACTGTAAGCATTTGATTATAGAAAAACTCGGGAAAGACACCCTTAGGCAACTACATACTCGCTAGGGCTTATATCTCACCGTTAGCGGCATAAACTTGATAAGATAGGGACTCGACATATAAATCGTAAGCCTCAGATTATAAACAGACTCGGAGAAGACACCCTTAGGCAACTATATATTCACTAGGGCTTACATCTCACCGTTAATGGCATATACTTGATAATATAGAGACTCGACAAACAAACCACGCCAAGTCATCCAACGGACACAAATAATCAACATATAAACATCCATCCAAACATTCGATTATAGTAACATTATCTCTCACGGTTAATGACACGCACTAGCACCATGTACATAGCAAGTATGATCAATTCGCATCCACGGGATAAGTATTTCCCTGAACGCATATACGATTAACATTTCGTATATGTAGACTCAATTCCTCCTGGTAGGACGACGATAATAATACTCTCCTAGTCTAAACCTGGCCAGACTCTCGGAATAACATTTTTCGATTTGACATGCGATACACATTTCGCATCCAAGACTCGGTCAAACACAGAAGCCGAGTACCCCAAATTCGGTCAACCTTCACGAAAGAGGCGGAAAGAGCACAAGCATCATAAACAAGCGGTACGCTACATGCAATGACACCACCTTGCAAAGATACGACATTTGACGGCCGGGTCGATCAACGCATAGCGTTCGCCTCCTAACAACGTCGTCATATCTCCACTAAAACATGCATACAAGCATTTGGGATACATCTTCTCATTCTGACATTCCAGTCTAACGAGCGAGGAGGTAGCCAGGGAATGAGAGTTCATAGCACTTAACAATTAGTGCTCAAGTCATAACATATGTAAAACCGACTCAAAAGGGGGACCTATCAATAACTGTCACAAAACATGTGACATAAGCGAAAGGGATATCATATATTCTAAACATGAATATTTAATGCTATTACGTAAATTTATACGATAAACGAACCACGCAAACTATTATAAATAAAAGTATAAGAAAAGAATAGAAGGAGAAAGGCAGCGTGTGCCAGCCGGTCAAGTGGACCGGCCGCCGGCTACCCGGCTAACACTTCATCAACAAAAAAAATCATCAAATATACAGCGAGGTTCCAGCCGGTCAGGGGGACCGGCAGCCGGGCAACCGGCTGGGAGCAACACAACACCAAAATGCAAACTTTACTTCTGCCGCGTCCCCAGCCGATTGGCTGACCAGCGGCCGGTCGGCCGGCTGGGAACAACACTCACCCGAGAACTACATGCTTCAACATCAATCTTCAACAATCATCAATAACTATTATCAACTATCAATAATCATCACCAATCATCAACAAACCTTAACAATTATCAACAAACAACAACCATCATCAACAAACACAAATTCTATGAATACTCATCCTATTCTAAATACATTTACTAACATCAAAAACACATTAAATCACGTATTGATATCGATTAACCCTTCACCGTTACCTTTTTGCATCTTTAATCTTCGTCTAGGTCCTCCTCCACTAGGTAGTAATTTTTCTCGGGGTCTTGAAGGTCTCCACCTACAATTAGACAACAAAAGATGAATATAATTCACCTTTGAGAAAGACGGATAAATTGAAAAGTGAGAAAGAAGGTAATTTTATTACCAAATAAGATAGAGGACGATGAGAGGGGAAGATTATGACGAAAATTAGCGGATTTGAGTAAGGAACGAAGGAGTAGCGATGATCTTGAGCTTGATCAAAAATGGAGTTTAGGTTTTTGGTTACTTGATGAGGAAGAATGAGTAAGTGGAAAAGTGAGCGAGGGAGTTAGAGTTTAAAAGGGAGATATAAGGTGAGTGGAAAATATGGGAAAAAGCCCAAAAGCGCCTTAAGGTGTAACTCACACGGAATTTCGAGTAAAGTCCGATTACGAACTCTGATTTGCTAAATTAGACACGGGAAACTAAGTTCTAGACTAAATCTAAAATTTCGCTGAAAAGTATCCGTATAATATTTTTAAATTACACATAGGGTACATTTGCGGGTGTTACAATCACCCCACCTTTTAAAAATTTTCGTCGTCGAAACTTGAGAGTAGAAAACAAAAATATCAAAGACAAGAATCGGTTTTCAAAATTAAAACAAAAGCTTTTACAAGGGAAACATTAATGGAACGAGGTTCTTCTCGAAAATGGTTTAAAGAGATTTTTCATAAGTGCGAAACTTTATTTACGGATCACAAGAGTGTCCGTCGCGAACGAGAACTCTAGTTATCCAAATCAAATCAATGTCAAAATAGTGAAATCGAAATTCAAAACAAACGTTAGTAAGGGTAGGACTAGTCACTTGACGTCTCCAATAACAAGTCCAAACATCCAACCAAACGCAAAATCCAAGTATAAAAGCAAAAGAAATCTATTTTCTCCAAAAAGAGGGTACAAAATCCATCTTTAGACTTCTTTGAAAAGTTAAATTATAAATACAATATGGAAATTCGAAGGTTTTCTCAAAGATAAAATCAAAATAAGAAGACATTACACGTACATAGAGTGACTCGAACATCAAGTTCGTAAATCACAATACTAAGAGGTACGTCCAACGAGCAAAATGGACCAAAAAGGGGAAGAATTGAAGAGTAGCAACTTGAGCAAGGGTCAATTCGAGGGAAAAAGGAAGGGATGAACTCCAAACCTATCTCTCATCCATGATAATTCAAAGGTCGCTCGCAACTCGACATCACCAACTTCACGAATAAACCAGTCCTCAAGAGAATGCAATTTACCCAATTTACAACTCAACATTTTCAATCATTAGATTCCTACAAAAATATTTCATACCCACGAGACTTCAAGCCAGTAACCTAATTATTCAGATCCAATTAGTATCTACTAAAGTCCATCGGCACGGTAGACTACACAACTAACAATCCACATGAAAGATTCATTACGTACTCTAATCTTCTTAGTTTCATCAAAAGTCTTACTAGAAACCACCAACAAAATATTTATATCTAGGGAAACATGATCGCTAACAACCACAAGGTAAAGGAGACTTACCATGAAAATCCATTTATTCAATTCATTCCAAAACTCATTATCCTAAATTCTTTACAATGGACTTTCTCATCCTCAAAAGTCAAATCACAATACTTCAAGAGAGATCAGGTACTAATCCCAAATCACTTATATTTTGCCAAACACATGGCAATGCGACCCTTAATCAATTTATTTAGCTTACTAAAATTCAAAATGCATCGGTCTCCGCTTATGACAATATTCCTCAAGTTTGGTCACCAAATCCAAATTTCACAAAGTAATTATTCCTGTTAAGGTCCAACATTTAAATACAATAAATTTCTCAAATAACCTTTAAAGCAATCACCATAATCCTTAACAACAACAAACTATCATTACGCTTAGTTCGATCCTCAAAATGATATTGCAACCTCAAGTTTCATAGTCTAGAACCATCAAGAGAGGTTCATCCTAAGTTTATCCTCAATTCCTTATAATCAACTAAACATGAAACTAGCTCAATAGGGCGGGTAGGTTCCATATTTGGAGCATCATCAAAACACACCTACTAACTCCTTACATTAGCTAAAGAGAAAGCTACCTCACAAGAGAGTAGGGAAAAACGAACATGATACAAGGAACACTAGGAAGCATCATCAAATGACTACGATAAGATGGAAAAGATGCAGGCAGAAAAGAAAGACGAGGTTGCTTTAAGGAAGTGAAACTACCAGTCACGATCTCCGGGTGAGCATCGGCTTCAGCTCGGCTGAGCACATAGATGGATCCTTTAGCTTTGGCACCGGGTGCGTGAGTCTGACGATCGGGGCACTCATGAACGCGGTGACCTGGCTTCTTGCAGAAAAATCAAAAGAGGGGCCTATCATAGCATCCAACTCCGGGGTGAACGAGTTTCCTACAACCGTCACAAATTCGTCCTTGAGCTTGAGTTTGAGAAGGAGCATTGAAACGCCTCTTATTAGCATAGGCATTAGAAGAAGAGGGAGTGAAAGGTCTTTTGTCATGTAAGTTTGACCTTGGATTGAAATAGGGGAAAGGAGATCGATTCTTCATCTTCGCTTCATCTCTAATGGCCTTCATGGAGTTCTCGCCCAGAAGGGCATCATCATACAACTCTCCGAAAGAAGTAGAGTTCCTCCTTACTTTGCTTTGGAGCAAAGCACTAAGCTTATTACGATAGTAGAAAGCTCGATCTTCATCATCCTTGATGAGTCCTGGTGCAAAGTGAGCAAGCTTGTTGAATTGAGTGGTGAAGTCTTGAGTCATCAAATCACCTTGCTTGAAATCGATGAATTCGATGAGTCTTTGCTGCTTGAGCTCCATGGGGTAAAATCGGTCCTCAACGAGAGCCTTGAAACATTCCCAATCGAAATTGATTTCAAGAATAGCGGTGGGATTAGTAATCGACCACCAGTTGTCGGCTTCCCTCACGAGAAACTGCTTAGCAATCCTCACCCTGTCTTCTTCACAGACATGATACAAGTCGAATTGCTTTTCCACCTCCCGAAACCACTCCGAGAGCTCGGTAGGGTCCGGTTCTCCACCATACGGTGTGATCTTTCTCCTAGCAATTTTGCTAGCCACCCAAGCATAGCCTCCTTGGTGATGGTCTTCTCTACGAGGAGGGACTTGGTCGGCTTGAGCGTTTGCCGCATCTTGTTGATTCCTTAGAACTTGAGTAAGAGCCTCTAGAATGACATTCTCTACGACTCGAGGTCTAACCATCTTCATAAGAGACAAAAACAAATCGAGGTTAATCCTAGCACTTAGCATAAACAAAGAGACTACCAAGTAAAGTCCTTAATTTCTACCCATCTCTCATTTATTATTTCAAGGTCAATTAATTTAAGTTTAGGGTTCACGTGTGTGCTCCGGGAGCGTTAAAGCTCTGATACCAACTGTGACAACCCTCGCGATAGCGGAAATAAAACATAACAAGCATGCAATTTATATAGCAGAAATTACGATATTTTTGAAACTTTTTACATGCCAAAGGAAAGGTACGAGGAATGTCAAATAATTACAAACCTAAAGTATAATATACTACAAGAGACGTAGTCTCTCAAAATGTTATCAAATATCAAAGTTGTTTAGCAACTAGCTAAGAAACGTCTAGGGGTGAATCGTCGAGGCCAATGCCCGCTAGCTCACACCCGAACCCAAAAACAACAAGCAAAATCCATCCAAGAAACCTGTTCATCCATGAAAACATGAACACCACAGTCAGTGGAGAGTAACTCCGGGTTCTCCCAGCCATATCACAAATAACATGCTTAAACGGTAATAGACAAGAAGAAGCATACATATATATATATATATACATGTAAATTACGAGAAGGATAAATAGGCATTTCAATATATAAAGAAATAGGCGTATGAAGTACAAAACTGTAAGCATTTGATTATAGACAAACTCGGGAAAGACACCCTTAGGCAACTACATACTCGCTAGGGCTTATATCTCACCGTTAGCGGCATATACTTGATAAGATAGGGACTCGACATATAAATCGTAAGCCTCAGATTATAAACAGACTCGGGGAAGACACCCTTAGGCAACTATATACTCACTAGGGCTTACATCTCACCGTTAGTGGCATATACTTGATAAGATAGAGACTCGACAAACAAACCACGCCAAGTCATCCAACGAACACAAATAATCAACATATAAACATCCATCAAAACATTCGATTATAGTAACATTATCTCTCACTGTTAATGACACGCACTAGCACCATGTACATAGCAAGTATGATCAATTCGAATCCACGGGATAAGTATTTCCCTGAACGCATACACGATTAACATTTCGTATATGTAGACTCAATTCCTCCTGGTAGGACGACGATAATAATACGGTCCTAGTCTAAACCTGGCCAGACTCTCGGAATAACATTTTCCGATTCGACATGCGATAAACATTTCGCATCCGAGACTCGGTCAAACACAGAAGCCGAGTACCCCAAATTCGGTCAACCTTCATGAAAGAGGCGGAAAGAGCACAAGCATCATAAACAAGCGGTACGCTACATGGAATGACACCACCTTGCAAAGATACGACAATTGATGGCCGGGTGGATCAACGCATAGCGTTCGCCTCCTAACAACGTCGTCATATCTCCACTAAAACATGCATACAAGCATTTGGGATACATCTCCTCGTTCTGACATTCCAGTCTAACGAGCGAGGAGGTAGCCGGGGAATGAGAGTTCATAGCACTTAACAATTAGTGCTCAAATCATAACATATGTAAAATCAACTCAAAAGGGAGACATATAAAAAACCGTCACAAAACATGTGACATAAGCGAAAGGGATAATATCATATATTCTAAACATGAATATTTAATACTATTACGTAAATTTATACGTTAAACGAACCATGCAAACTATTATAAATGAAAGTATAAGAAAAGAATAGAAGGAGAAAGGCAGCGTGTGCCAGCCGGTCAAGTGGACCGGCCGCCGGCTACCCGGCTGACATTTCATCAACAAACAAAAATCATCAAATATACACCGAGGTCCCAGCCGGTCAGGGGGACCGGCAGCCGGGCACCCGGCTGGGAGCAACCAACACCAAAATGCAAACTTTACTTCTGCCGCGTCCCCAGCCGGTCGGCCGGCTGGGAACAACACTCACCCGAGAACTACATGCCTCAACATCAATCTTCAACAATCATCAATAACTATTATCAACTATCAATAATCATCAACAAACCTTAACAATTATCAACAAACAACAACCATCATCAACAAACACAAATTCTATGAATACTCGTCTTATTCTAAATACATTTACTAACATCAAAAACACATTAAATCACGTATTGATATCGATTAACCCTTCACCGTTACCTTTTTGCGTCTTTAATCTTCGTCTAGGTCCTCCTCCACTAGGTAGTAATTTTGTCGGGGTCTTGAAGGTCTCCACCTACAATTAGACAACAAAAGATGAATATAATTCACCTTTGAGAAAGACGGATAAATTGAAAAGTGAGAAAGAAGGTAATTTTATTACCAAATAAGATAGAGGACGATGAGAGGGGAAGATTATGACGAAAATTAGCGGATTTGAGTAAGGAACGAAGGGGTAGCGATGATCTTGAGCTTGATAAAAAATGGAGTTTAGGTTTTTGGTTACTTGATGAGGAAGAATGAGTAAGTGGAAAAGTGAGTGAGGGAGTTAGAGTTTAAAAGGGAGATATAAGGTGAGTGGAAAATATGGGAAAAAGCCCAAAAGCGCCTTAAGGCGTAACTCACACGGAATTTCGAGTAAAGTCCGATTACGAACTCTGATTTGCTAAATTAGACACGGGAAACTAAGTTCTAGACTAAATCTAAAATTTCGCTGAAAAGTATCCGTATAATATTTTTAAATTACAAATAGGGTACATTTGCGGATGTTACACTTAGTGTTCATGTCATTACTTTATGTCTTGACTTAGCATAAGTTATTCGAACGGTTCCAATTTCCCATAAATATTTGTGGCGACTCCATAAATGCGTATCACTACGCTTGTCCCTTGTTTCCATCCCGTGTGCACCCCTCCGTGGTTCCCCGCGTACCACAGTTCGGCAAGGATCCACAATCCGTGTATTACAGTTGGATGCGTAGTGTACTTAATTATGGAAATAAGAAGCAAACAACAATGTATATATAGAAGCTAGACTATGTAGAAGCTAATTTTTAGGATTTTTAAATTATTTTAAATGTACAAAAGAAAAACATGTTTTTAGAATTTTTCAAATTTTTTTATAAATTTTGGAACATAATTTACCACCCCCTACATAGGAATGTACATTGTCCCCAATGTACGAAATGAGATTATTTAAAATAGAGAAAACATGTTTTTAGATCTTTGAAATGATTTTTTGAAAAGAAAGGAACATGTTATGCATTTTGGAGTATAGAAAAGGAAATAACATGTTTTTGTATTTTCAAATAAAGAAAACATTAAATTTTGTGCAATGCAAATGAGCTGGTCTAATTGCTAATGCATGAAATGCAAGTAAACTATATGAACTACTCTAAATGCAAGTATGATATAGTACAAGTATAAAGTGTCCTTCGTGAATGTAATCTATGCTACATGATTCATGATTTCAGTTAGGTAGAGAGCCAATTACGATTGACTCGGGTCCCTTGCAATCCAACGTCCCCAAACCAAACAAAAACAAGGTTGTTTTGGCAAAAATAATGGGAGGTTAGATCGCAAGGGAACAAATGCAATTGTCATTTTGGATTATACTCATGGGAGCAAAAAAAAAGTGGTGTCTTTATGAGGATAAGATACCCGCCTCCAATGGAACCGAGGCAACAACTCAGAACAAGGGTCCAAGCATGACTTCTAATATGCAACAAAGTGAAAGTAGGAAAAATCTTTTAGCTTCCCCAAACCGAGCAAGGCACATCCGCGCATTTGAGGTTCGTCCTTGTCGATCCAAAGGGGAGCTTAAGACAAAAGCATAATACAATGCAAACTAAACTAAAATGCATGCTAAGAAAAAGAATAATTGCTTACAAATGGTATTTATAAGGAGGACTCCACCAAACTCGTTTCTTGGCTTCACTAATAAAAAAATCCATATCACTTAACGCTCTTAGCAACCGATTAAAGGATTGTGAATGGGCTTCAAATAGGCACAAATAAGATATTGGCCACCTGAGCACAAAGCTTGGCCAACCTAGCATAAAGGGAAGCTTTCCAAAAGCTCTTCCATTCATCTTACCCTTGGCACTCGAGCCCTTCCGATTCTCCAAACCAACCAACTCACAACCTTTGTCAATAAAAGGTAGAAAATATGGTTCATACTCTTTGGGAGACTTCAAGTATGTCCTTTCACTATGAGAATTAAAGATGATAGGATTGGGCTCAATCGATTCTTCTTGAAGAGATATTACCCTTCCGTGAAAAGGGGATGGGGGAATAGGAGAAGGGGAGGTCTACTTCTCACCATTGAGGTCATTCATGTTAACATTTGTCTCACTTCTTTGTTGACCCTCCTTAAAACCCAAGCCATTCTTGAAGAAGAGAGCTTTTAATTCTTTCAAACTATGGTCAAAGCTACCAAAATCATAGCTTTCTTCGCGGCTTCTCATTTCTCCAAAGATAGCAAGTTCAATTTCGTCAACCTCCGCTTCCAAAGTGTTGCCTTAACCTTCCCAAGTACCCATGTGTAGATACCCGTATCCGTCGATACATGCATTTATTAAAATCTCGCCAAACACCCGATGATGATAGGACAACGTATATTTCGTATTTGTCCTTGTCATTATTTGTGTTCGTTTTACGATGTAAAATGGGTGTCGTCGACGATTTATATTTTAAATGAAATTTAAAATAGATTTCCGTCTAAAAAAGATTCATTTTTTAATTCATTTCAGAACCGATTCTTCCTTTGAAAATAAAATAAACATTTATTTAAATCAAACTTCAAAAGTCGCCTTTGAATTATTTGGATTTTCCGTCTCATTATTGTTTAAAACGATGTTTATAAACTCAGTTTGCGACGGTCTTTTATGTTCGTTTTGAAGTCAATTTGAGCCCGATTTGCAATCCGATTTTGACCAAATCTTTCCTCCTCCTAGTACACTTATCAAACCCCACTAGAGACACTCCCTAGCCTTGATTTTCGAGCCCCAAACAGCCCCAAAACAGGCGCACAAAACAGCCCAGCCCCCTGTTTTCGCAACCCAAACCAGCCACCATAACGACCCCCAAATCGATTCAATTCCACTTACCCATTAACCCTAAACCATGTACCCATATACCGACCCATATTACCCACATTACCCATCAAATAAAATCCCCATACAAACCCTAGAAGCTTCCAAAAACGCAGCTTCAAGTCTCTTACCCGAGACTGCACCTCAACACATTCAAACCCTACTTTAACCTATCTAAACTCGCTATATAAACTCACAACCACCTTCATTAAACAGGTTGAACATTCATACATAATCTATACAGATGAAACACACGAAAAACCTAAGAAACAAACCCTAAAAACAACCCTAAACACTCGCGCAAAACAGAGCATCTCATGCTCTGTTTTTGTGTTCCATCCGTGACTTCAAAGCCACTTTTCTCCCAACTCCGATCACTTATTGAGACATATCATACCAGTATTGATAACAAAGCTCTGTCTTGTTTTCAAAAAATCTTTCGGATCAACGATCCATCAAGTAACGAAGGTTTTATGAGCGATTGAAATTCGCTGTGCAAATCTGACTTTACAAAAACGTGTTCCAATGCAATTTCGTCAACGACGGCCCCTCGGTTCATATATAACTATCGATTATGACTTAAGACAACGGTCAACGATATATGTATGTTGAGGGTGCATTAATACCTTTCTCCTTCTCTTTTAATTTTCGTTTTTATTATTGTTTATTATTGTTTTCCATTGTTTTATCGTTGTTTATCGTTTTACATCGGTAGTTTGTTATTCTTTCATTATTATCGATTGTTTGAGATGACATGTTGATCAATATGGTGAATCTGTTTGTGAGTTTCTTTCGTTTGATATGTATGTTATAATCATGCTTTATTAATCGTGTTTAGATCGTTTCTTTTTATTTAATTTTAATCGTTTCATCGTTTCGTATTATAGATCGTTCGGTGTCTAATAAGAATTACATATAATAGTCATGTTTATATTATGTTTTATGTCGAGTCTTGTCATGTCTTGATTTAATTCATGTTTTATATATTCTGTTTTGCTAACCTCTAACGTGCGTTCGTCTTTCTTATGATATGAGTAAGACACTCTCTCCCTTTCTCCTTTGTATGTTTATTAGAATAGTTAATGAACTCATATGATTTAAAATAACTTTGTCGAAGTTTAAAGTTGCATTAAACGACTAGAATGAAATTCATATGTTAGGCTTAAATACCATGGTTGCATTCAACATGACTCGTTCCAAATAGCCATTCATTATGCTTAGTAAAGACCGTTTTATTACGGACGGGGTTGGGCGCTTTTTTAATGAAGTTAAAATTGTCTTCCTAACAAGTAACCTCACACGAATCTTTTATCTCTAAATTGGTTTTCTATATTCCATAAAAATTTAGTGGTGACTCCTTTTAAATGCTAAGGTTTAAAATGTGTGTTTTCAAAGACTTTTAAAACTCGCGTTTTTTTACATGTGGAAGCGATTTCCCGTATCCACAATTTAGCGAATCCGCTGGGGACCGTGAAGCTTGAAAAGCAAATGAATGGCTATTAGGTTACTTGTCAAGATTATTTTATTTAATCTTGCATAAACCCATTTGAGACTTTAGGATTTGGCCATTTTCTCCTTGGGGTTTCGCCCTACGATAGGAAAATGACGTCCACTGTGTCTGATTTAAATATCAAGGTGAGTCGTGGAGGTTGGCCACCTTATACATGTCATTTGCTACAAGCTGTGACGAGTATATTGGTACCCCGACAAAGCGATTTCATTGGCACGAACCCTCTTCAGAGACCGACCGAGACTTAGAAGAGTCTAGCCCATGCATTGCATCCATAACATGTGAATGACTACATGCTATGTGGATCCCGTGTCTCTTTTTATCGAAAATGCGTTTCAAACCGTCCAATTTTTCGAAATTTCTAGTCAAACTTTTCAAACCCATTTCTCTCTATTCAACCCTTTTGAAAAAAGATCCAATTCTAGCTGAAATGCTACCCATTTAGGATTAGAAAAATCCAAATTATTTTCAAAATCGACCCTTTAGAAAAAAGAGCCTTTTTCTAGTTGCAATGGTGCCCATTTAGGATTAGAAAAATCCAAATTATTTTCAAATTCGACCCTTTTGAAAAAAGAGCCTTTTTCTAGCTGAAATGCTGCCCATTTAGGACTAGAAAAATCCGAGTCGATTTCAAAATTACCACTTTTGAAAAAAAGGGTCTTTTTCTAGCTGAATGCTACGAAAAATCCTAATTATTTTCAAATTCGATCCTTTTGAAAAAAGAGCCTTTTTCTAGCTGAAATGCTGCCCATATAGGATTAGAAAAATCCGAGTCGATTTCAAAATTACCTTTTTTGAAAAAAGAACCTTTTTCTAGCTGAAATGCTGCCCATTTAGGATTAGAAAAATCCGAGTCGATTTCAAAATTACCTCTTTTGAAAAAAGAACCTTTTTCTAGCTGAAATGCTGCCCATTTAGGATTAGAAAAATCCGAGTTGATTTCTAAATTACCTCTTTTGAAAAAAGAACCTTTTTCCAGCTGAAATATTGTCCACATAGGATTAGAAAAATCCCGAGTCATTTTCGATTGACCTCTTTTGAAAAAAGATCCGTTTTAAAATGTCGTCCAGTTAGGATTAGAAAAATACCGAGTCCTTTTCGATTGACCTATTTTGAAAAAAGAACCTTTTTCTAGCTGAAATGCTACTGATTTAGGATTAGAAAAATCCCAAGTAGTTTTTCGATTTACCTCTTTTAAAAAAAGATCCGTTTTAAGCTGAAATGCTGTCCAGATAGGATCAGAAATATCCCGAGTAATTTTCGATTGACCTCTTTTAAAAAAAGATCCGTTTTAAAATGCTGTCCAGTTCGGATTAGAAAAATCCCGAGTCATTTTCGATTGACCTATTTTGAAAAAAGAATCTTCTTCAAGCTGAAATACTGTCGAATTAGGATTATAATAATCCGAATTTTTCTCGATTCAACTCTTTTGAAAAAAGATCCATTTTTAAGTGAAATGCTGTCGAATTAGGATTAGAATAATCCCGAGTTTTCTCGATTTACATCTTTTGAAAAAAGATCCATTTTCAAGTTGAAATGTTGCTAAATTAGGAAAAGAATAATCTCAGTTTTCTCGATTTATCTATTTTGAAAAAATATCCGTTTTAAGCTGAAATGCTGTCAAATTAGGATTAGAATAATCCCGAGTTTTCATTTGCAAATTGTCTCTTCTGAAAAAAAGAACTCTTTCTAAGCCGAAGTGCTGCCAAATTAGGATTAGAATTTCTTTAACCAAAAACAAGCCATTTAAAGCCGAGATGCTGCACGTTTTAATGCTCATTTTAATCCTTTCCAAATTCAAATTCAATTAAACCATTCCCCAGCCTAACCAAAACCCATAATTGAGTTTGAGTCAGTTGGGTCGAGTCAGTCTAGTTGGGCTTTTTTTCGCCCATTCTAGGTGTGTTAGGTTCAACCTTGGGCTTAAGTGAGCCTTTGTCAGTTTAAGACACATGTCAAACGAGTCACCCAAATCGATCTTTGGGTCCAAGTCATGAATGTCGACCAGTTGGTCCAAGTCAAGACGCCATAATTAGGTCACCTATGACGTTTGTCACGAACCTAAGAACCATGTTGATTCAATCACGGGTTAGTCACACCAAGCCGATGTCGAGTCGAATCGAAGATCCATTTTGAATGATATTACGGGCCTAAGACACATTTCAAATGTTATTACGGATTGAAGATCCATTTCAAATGTCATTGAGGATCGAAGATCTATTTCAAATGTTATTCCGGGTTGAAGACCCTGTTTGAGTAGGTGTCCTCCACAATAGTGCGCCACATAATAAATCTTATTATGGAATATAATTGGGATAATTATTGACTATATATATGATTAGTCAGTTGATTAACGTAAATCAATAACGGTTGGCTAACTAGAGTTTGACGTTATTGTCGTTTGACGGCGGTGATCAACTGATCCCTTTCGGTCACACCTAAAGGATGAAATCCAAATAGTAACTAATTATTTTTATACGATACAGTTAATTAGTACATTACATATATTCGATATGTACGAGAGTTAATTGTTAGAATTTGAGTTAAGAACTCAAATTCGATTAAGCTTATTTTTCAATTATGCGATAATTGACTAATAAATTTATATCTTATTTTAATACGATTAAATAAGATTTAACTTAGTAATTAATCGTTAAATTACTAAATTAGTTGAGGTTTAGAGATAGAGGTAATTAGTTAATTATATTTACAAGGAGTTGTAAAATAAATTAACTAAGCATTGTGGGACCCATTATATATTGATATAATGTTAAAATATTACTTAAAATGTTAAGTACATATTATTTATTTAATTGAGTCATATAATTGTTATATGATCAAATTAACACTTAATTATACAAGATAATTAACCATATGATCAATAAGTATTTGTGAGACAAATATAAAAAAAATCAATATGGACCAAACTAGGCCATTGTGGCCGGTTGGTATGTAGTTAGAATGGTGATGATTGTTGTTCTTATTTATACTCTTTAGTTACTAATTGAAAGTGACATAAAAAGTAGTATACAATCATCACTTATACTACAACACTCCACTCAAATGCATGTGATAAAATTGAACAAAATAATAGTCCAATTTTGGACATTATGGTCCGGCCAAATGGCCTACATAATGAGCAATTTTGTTGTTCATTTTTTGATGACTTGATTTTGTGCAATTTGTTTACTTCTCTCTAAAATTCTTCCTCTCACTAAATACTCTCATATACTAATATTTCCTAAGTATTACTAGTGTAGTAATATAGTCTAATATTAGTAGTATATCATCTATCTTATTATCTAGTTAATAATAAGGGTAGATTATTTGGTGTCATCTTGGTGCACCTTGAAGGAGGTCTTCTAGTTTGGAGATTTCTTGTGTTCATCCATATTTGTAGCTCAAGAACAACAAGAAGGAGTTCTTGTTGTGCCCATATATTTTCCATATCAATGTGAGGAAATTTCTTCTTTTATATAAATGTCTTTATATTTGCATGCATGTTACATAGATCATTATAAACTAAATTAAAAAGTAATTTAGTAAATAATTAGAGGAGTCTAATTAAGGTCTATGGACTTTCAATTACATGCACATACCTAAATGAATTGTATGCTGGGAGCATGACAAGCCTAAAACAAAACAATCCACATGAGAGTCATTGGATAGCCTACGAGAACATCCGTAGAGTTCTCGAGGAGAACTAGGGATAAACTCTTATGTTTGGTAGAGAAAATTTTGATATATGGTAAAAGTTACACAACCCAAATTCCCAAACTTATAAAAGGATTTATCGAAATCCTAGGCGTACTTTTGTTATAAAAGAAGCGAATATCTAAAAGGATGATTGAAGAGTCAATCATTATAAATTCTACAAATAGAGACCTAGTACAGTATGATGAGGATAAGGTGGTTTAAAAGGAACTAATGGTAGATCCTTTCACCTAAATACCTATCAGTTATCATGATAACGAGTGGGAGCATCTTTCAAGTTAAAGAGCCCAACACTAGATAGAGATCTAGACATGTACATAGATGAATTCATGTTATTAAGAATAACATTGGATGGAAGGAAAAGCAATTAACAAGGTTGGAATAAATGAATATATGGTATATTCACTGCCCAAGCCTTTATTGCATTTAATAAGATTGTCATGAATTGTCATGGACGAAATAAACTTTAGATTATATGATATGAAGAAATAACATTGTGTTGATTGTTCATATATGATAATCACATTTATCGTTTGAGTTTCTAAAACTCGTCTTGTGCTTTGTTATATCCAAATGGGTTGTAGAGACAATTTTGAACCCCATTGAAGTGGACTGTATTAACATAGCATTGGCCCATAGTCACTTATATGAGGTGACATCTCGAAGTGACTAGATTGTGGTGCAATTGATGGCAAGTTCAAGTGTCATAGGGTCATAAGGGATGACCAATCGATCACATAGACAGACTGTGAGGGACAATCTGTCGGGCAGTGACCGCTTATAGAATTCTGGCAATTCTTGTAGCCTGGTCGTGGCAAGAACTACTAGTATTCTTTTGAGTCAATTCTTTGACTAAAGACTGTTCGCCTAAGGTGACACAGTTTCATAGTGACTTTGATTTATGCTCTACGACCTTCGTAACTGGGGTCAAATGAGCATCTTTTGGGTCATGATGAGCTGTGGATATGCAAAGGGAATAGTGCGATAGGAATTGTCCATCCCTTGTCAGGGTTGTTTTAAAATCTCAAGGCCACTCGAGGAGGAGTAAGCTGAAAATGTGTGGCCACGCTCGGAAGGTATCGATGATAGATAATTCCGGTCAGACAGTTACTCTCTAGATCGAGGAAATCACTCTTAATATGATCAAATGCAAAGTACGACCTGCAAGACACCTTACATTGAGTGGGAGATTGTAATAGGACAAGAGAATTGGTGACGCACACTTGTCTCGGACAAGTGGGAGATTGTTGGAGTAAGTGTCCTCAACAATAGTGCGATCACATAATTAAATCTCAATAACAAGAATACAAAGGGATGATGAATATTATACTCAACTGGTCAACATAAATCGGTAAAGATTGGCTCAATTGAGTTTGACGTTACTGTCGTATGACGGTGGTGATCAGTTGATCCCTTGAGGTCACACCTAAAGGACAATCCCCTAATCATGTACATTAATTAATTGTATAGCGATACAGATTAATTAATCTCTTAAACTAAACCAAGTTTAAATTGTAAGTGAGAATTATATCTTATTGTAATATGATTAAATAAGATTCATTTTAGTAATTTAATTGTTATATTACTAAGAATGCATTATGTTTACGAAACATTTGAGATAAGTGAAATTGGTCGATTATAATTACAAATTGTTCTAGATTATATTAACCAAAGATGAGATGACCAATTTTATTTACATGTAATTATAAAATGTGACTTAAAATGTAAAGTCTAATTTATTTGTTATGATATTGCATTTAAATTAGTTAAATGTACATTTACAAGCAAAGATTACATGTTACATGTCACATGTGACACATTGTATGACAATTGACATTTGACAAAGTTAAAATGGACACCTTATTATTAAAGGGGGCCGAAAATATTGTGAGTTTGTGTGTTAGTGGGTGTTTTTATTTAATTGTTAAATAGGAACATCATCATGACCTAAAGGTATAGCCTTTCATACCTAGTGCTTTGTTAAGAACAAAAGCAAAAGCTCACCCTTACCCATGCTTGTAGGGTGGCCGGTCCTCTTGCCTCTTTAAGAGGACTTGTTCCTCTTATTTTAATAGATAGATTTCTCACATGAGAAAATATGCTTATCTCTTATAAAATTACATCTCTCACTAAGAAATCTTGAGAAGTTTTATAAACTTGAGTTCTAATTATCATATAATATTACAAGTGTAGTAATAAGAGTTATTTGATATATTATTAAGGGATACTACAATATATACTAGTGTAGTATTTTGTAGTGTAAAAGGGGTTTGTCTTGGTGCAACTAATTGGAGTGTTCTTATTTTAAGAACTAGGAAATCAAGCTTATATTTTGAGCTCAAGAACAAAGTAAGAAGGAGTCCTATTTTGTGCCCAAAATTCGTTTAAATCAATGTAAGGAACTATTTATTCTTCTTTATTTGTTTTATGTTATGCATGCATAAGATCCATTTAGTTTAATGAGTAAACTAATTGTTATAAGATATTTGAAATGTCTAATATCGAGTTTAAGAAACTTACTGTGCCAACGGTCGCTGCTAATGCAAACACAGCACTACCCCCAGTAACAACGTGCTTGCTGTAACTATAGTACAACCCTCTACTCAACGTATCTACAATCATTGTGGTACCTCCCCCTTATTAAGGTATCGCCAACATCGATGACGCACACACCCACCTTAACAACGTGCTAATCAGCATGACATCTCATCAACCATTTGATTGCACAACCCCCTTAGCAACGTGTCAATTGTTATCTCATCACAACACAACTTTCACAATATCACAAATATACAATCACCCATCTTAACACAAAATCACAATCTCAATAGTAAGTATATAAAATCCCCCTTCTCAACACATTCACTACATTCAATGACTATCACATCGACTAGTAGCAATACTGATTAATGCATCATAAACAAGCTTAATGATAAACAAGCATGATACGTGAACACAATGTTGATCGACACTATACACAATGTCGATCAGCCTACCTGGTAATCGTCGATCGACCATGTCACCCTGTCTCGATCAACCATGTATCATTCGTCGATCGAATAGGCCGCCCTTTGTCAATCGACCATCCTAACATTGATCATTAGACTATAACTCAACCTGTCGATCGACGCTATACACCATGTCGATCGACCACCTCGATTGACAGCCAGTATCGCAACGCACAGTGTCAATTACGATATGATTTACGTACAACAACGAGATTGAGTAGGATATCTCTACCTTTTATCAAATCTTCCCGCACAAGCCACACAACAATTTGGAACGATTCATCTACGAATTCACCACCTACGTATTATATATTAATCATACAATTAATCATAAACTCAATTACTAATAATTAGTTTCTAAACTAGGATTTAGCTCATATAATTTAATCATACCAATTGTGGGTAATTAAATAGATTAGTAATAAGAAACATAGAATATGAAACTTATTATAAAAGACTCAAACTTGAAGGCTAGCACAGGAATTATCAATTCAATTGCAATCTTCCACTCCTCTCTTTTTGAGTTTTAGGTTTAGGAATTGAAGGATGAATAAAAGTGTTAACTGAAATAATGTATGAGGTATTTATAGGTTTAGGATTAACTATAAATTAATTCGGAAATAAAGTATTACGTCTAGATGGATTAGGAAATAAAATACAAAGCTTGTCAACCCACGCTGATGTGTGCCTTTCATATGTGTTTATTCTCTTATTTGGCATGCACTTCTATGCTTACTCTATAGCTTTTAGCTATTATTTTACCTCGTATTTGCTACTTGCGGTTGTGTTGTGTCCTTTATAGGCTAACCCAAAAGGCGCAAATGCAAGCCAAATCTTATCAACAAAGTGAATTTGGAGGGATTTCAAGAGGCTCACATAACTAGTATCAACTTTGAAGAGCCATATCTCTATATCTACTAACGATAATCAAGTGGTTTTAATTGTATGTGAAAACTATCCTCTTATCTTTCTAACGCCACCAAGAACGCTTAATTTGCCGAGGTAACAAAGAAATGGCGGTCGTTTGAAGTTCAGTGCACGTTGCAGGAAATGCCTTGCGGGGCATTTAGTCAATGACTGACTAGGTAGCACGGACACTTCTCCTAATCGGACACTTATAAGCAAGGAATGAGAAGTCGAAAACTAAAAGAGATTGATTCGAAGATGAGTTTGGATAGAAAATGAGAATGAATTATAGTTAAAAGCACATTTTACCTTCAATTATTTATATTTAATATCAAATACTAATACAAAAATAAAATAGTACGTTATTT
The DNA here is from genome assembly GCA_022085475.1 of Heliosperma pusillum. Classification (NCBI taxonomy): domain Eukaryota; kingdom Viridiplantae; phylum Streptophyta; class Magnoliopsida; order Caryophyllales; family Caryophyllaceae; genus Heliosperma; species Heliosperma pusillum. The sequence continues at coordinate 57,510 of JAIUZE010009467.1, read as the reverse complement.
ATAACCATAAAATATATATTTTATTAAATTTAAACGGCGTGTCCCGTGTCCTAAATTTCACGGGATGCCGTATCACGTGTCCATGTCGTGTCCGTGTCCGTGTCCGTGTCCGTGTCCGTGTCCGTTTTGGTGCTACCTAGATGACTGAAAGCTATAGTCGATCGACTGACCCCTATAGTCGATCGACTCAATTTCTGCTTCAGTTTAGTCATGGCTTTAGAAGCCCAATTAGCATTAGATTGTACTGAGTTTTAGACTTAGTATTTACGCTACTTTTACAAGAACAATTAGGTTATCACTTTCTACTGCTACAAACTTCTATTACGTACATTTTTGCTTTGAACATTGGATCTAGCAACTCTTGTGATCATTCTTCTATATTACTCTTTCAATTACCGGTAATTTAATTCATATTTAATTCTTTGTTCATCTTTAATACTTGCCTTTTTACTCTCTTCTCCCTTTATATCTCTTGTTTTATGTTTGATTGTTCTTATCATCCTTTGACTATGAAGTCTTTTATCATCCATATCATTGTTATTGTTGTTATTGAAAATTTAATCATGAGTAGCTAATGTTCCTTGCTAGGATTTAGGGGAGCCATGTATTGAGACGGTATTAATTGGGTGATTAGATTAGTTGATGTAATCATTTATGTTGTTAATTGTGACATTTAACTGTGATTAACTGATTAAGTTGACGTAATTGATTAATTGATTTGGTGAACCCCGACCTAAGATCGAAATTCCTTGTAAGGGTTAGACCTCTCACACACATTAGAGTTCCCTAATAAGTTCTGAGAGCCCGTTAGAATCATTCTAGGGCGAATAGCGGACTGAGAGGACCTTTTCACTGCCCTATAGACCGGTAATTGATACTAACCTTTGATCCTACCAATGACCAGTAATAATCCATGGTGAACCGATGTCCTAATTCTTTTCCCTTATATTTCTCTCGAATTTATTTCTCTTGCTCTTTATTTTAAGGGTTTTTCTACATGGTACCCCTGTATTTTTCCGAATTTTACATGATACCCCTCGTTTTTTCAAAATCTACATGATACCCCTAAAGTTAATGAAAACCTCTCAAAATACCCATAATGCACTAATCTGTCTATTTTAAACGTCTATATTGTGCACTTTTCATTGATCTTTTGGCAATAATTTTGCATGTCGTTATCATAAATATCCTTTAGACAATCATAAACATATTTTCTTTGTAAAAGTTAACCGTTTTAAAACCCGATTTTTAGTAGTTTACTAAGTATAGGGATACCAGTGATAATTTTAAAAACTAAGGGGTACCACGTAAAATTCGAAAAAACACAGGGGTACCATGTAGAAAAACCCTTATTTTAATTATTACTCCCTCCTATCCAATCCAATGTACCCATTTGCTTTTGGGTGGTCTTCGAGGCAACGGTTTGACCGCGTTTTTCTTCCTTTATATATAGAAATGTTTTAGCAAAAATATAATTTTATGAAAGATATTTCCGTAATAAAACTAAATATGTTAATTTCGTCTTTCAAAGTTTTATATTTTCCGATGTATAAACGGTCAAACTTTTGAAAGTTTAACCTCCAAAAAGTAAATGGGTACATTGGATTGGATAGGAGGGAGTATTAGTTTAGTTTATAAATCAACAAAAACCCCCCAATTGGTTACTTAGACGGAATTTATATTAGCAAATAGAATTTTTAAGTCTCCATGTGGTTATCTTTGATAGGTGTGTGATTTAGCCTGTCACACGCGCCCGAATATGTCGATCGAACAAGGCACAATGTCGATTGACACCAACACAATGTCGATCGACAACAGCCAATCGACACAGAATCCTCCCCTAACCAATCTTGTCGATCGACACCACCCTTAGTCGATCGACAGCCTCGTTGGACACAACCTACAATACACACTCTCACTTATATCTATAGACAGTTAGTAGTACCTCGTTAGAAAAGGTCATTAGACACAACACAATGTACATGAGACAATATTTTAAGATTTATACAAACTAACATAACATTCAATCCTATAAATTACGGGGTATTACACTAAGTCCTCTCTTACCCTTAAAATACCCCTCGGGACTCCTATTAATCACCAGAGAAAAATAGGTTGATGAGACACACTCCATTATCCAGTTTACAAATTGATGAGAATAGCCGCAAAGAATAATGACAGTGTGCCAAGAAAGCTCATACAGAATAAAAAGCTTTTCTTATGTCATCTTTAAGGAGACACCCAGGAGTAATCCTATCTCTACTAGACTTAGCTAGTTAATTTATTTACAAAACTTGCTTGATCACATCCCATTATTTCCCCTAGTGTATCTCTCGATGACTTAATCTATTAGTCAACATCTTACTCACCAGCAACTCTGCATAGAAGTAGATAAAAGCAACATCTACCTCATTAATACGCTTGCAGGGATTACCATTCATATCGTGGATGAAGCCCACAGTATTTATGGTCTTCCTCTCAGCCTATTTTAGCTCCTTATATCTATGCAACATGACTAGGGATGGCAACAAAACCTGGATCTGGTCCATATCCGCTGGACCCGACCCTGATGGATAGGATATGGATCCCAATATTTTGGACCCTGTGGATCTGGATCGGATACGGATCCACTGATTTGAAAACGGGTCTGGATATATATCTGATTGTCAAGATCCGGATCCGACCCTAGGATCCGTTTTAACATTAATAAAAAAAAAACCAAAATATTTGAAACAATTAGATACGCACTAATGCACTATACACACAAACCCCACTCACACAGTCACACACTCATACAGTCACACATAACTTCTCAAACCAACCCTAATTAGGTCATTCCTCAACTTCTCAAACAACTCTCACTTTAAAACCCCAGATCCACCGGACCCAACCGTCAACTGCCTTGCGCCTTCCGTCTTCTGCCAGCCATCTCTTCTCGACGACAGTTTATCAACAAGTCAACAACATACCCAGGTGCAATTTCTCAAACAACCCTCGTCTTTTGCTTGATTTCATGGGTCAGGTGCAATTTCGTGAGTGAATCATCGCTTGCTTGATTTTGTGATTCGTTTTTTGCTGTCTAGTTTCAATTTCGTGATGTTGTTGCTTGGTTTTGCTCAAATCAGACAACGATATTCGTGTGTTTTGGTGTCCAATTTCGTGCGTTTTGCTTGATGTGAATGTATTATAGTTTTATTTCGTGCGTTTTGCTCTATGTGAATGAACGAATGATGTCGTTGCTTCATTTTAGGTGAAATGAGTTTAATTTTGTTGTTATAGTCGTTAGAAAAGCAGCGATTTTTCAGGGAAAAATTAATGTGAATGAATTATAGTTTTATTTATTTATTTTGGAATTATTGAATTAGTTTTAGTTTATTTGTGATGTTAATTGTAGTAATTTGAGTTGAATTGTTTGGCGAAATGAGTTCAGTTTCGTTGTTATGAGATTATTTGTTCGTAGAACAATGTTAGAGACGCTTGAAAAATCTGTGAGTTCTGGAGGAATGTTAATGGGATTGTTGTGGATTTTGTTTTGTTTAATTGACTAGTTGATGTATATGTGCTATGAACATTGCTTCTTCCTAACTTAATTTGTCTTAAATAATCAGAATGGATGCTCTGCAATCAAAGTTTTCTTCTCACTCGGTTGATAGTGAAGATGAGGTATTCAGTGATTCTACTAGGAACTCTAATGTGCCTATAATTTAGACAGTGAGGAAGAAAATGTTGTTGATGTTTCGGATGATCAACTTGATAGCCCAACTCAAAATGCACAAATGCAATCTGATTTGGTTGGACTAGGAGGTAAAAAACTTACTTCAAATGTATGGAATTATTTTTGAAGTAGTGGTGGTGGAGGATGTTAGGAAGGCTAGATGCATAGCTTGTAAGATCTACACTTCTGATAAGCTTTCTCTTAAATGGTTGTTGGAGTATAATGATAGTAGAATTGCGGTGCCAACGGATATGTGGACCACCTCAAATCAAAAGAAAGAGTATATGGTTGTCACCTCACATTTTATCGACCAAAATTGGAACTTGAGAAATCGAATACTAAGGTAATTATTTAAATATTTTGATTTGTTTATTACTCCCACCGTATTTTTTTATTGGACGTTTTGACAATTTGAAAATTTTTCAACCAATTGAGGTTTTGTACATAGCCAGGCACTTACTATATTTATTGTTATAGCACATTTTATCTCCCATTAAAGAAAAATAGCGTTTAGTCTATCTTCCATTAAAGAAAAACAGAGTTCAGTCATCATCGGGTTAGTGTGTCTTATATTCTAATGTTGTGCTTGTGCATGAGCTTAAAACGTCTAATAAACAAAGGGAGTTTATTTATGTTATTATTGTTGATTTTTATTTTGAATTTTGTTTATTTTGAAGGTTTTGTTTTGTGCCATGTCCACACACAAAAGGTGTTATTGCAAAAGTTCTAATGGATTGTTTATCTCAATATGGTTTAGATAGTAAGATTTCATCTGTAGTAGTTGATAATTGTGTTACAAATGATGCGATGATGAAAATCCTTCTTAGAAATTTTGAGAAAAAGTGTCTAATGTTGGATGGTATTTTCTTGAATGTAAGATGTATCGCTCACATCTTATATTTGGTTGTTAAGGAGGGATTGGATGTTATTGAAACGGGGATTGCAAAAGTGAGAGATTGTGTTTTATTTTGGATGTCTACTCCTAAAAGGATTGAAAAATTCGAGGAGTCTTGTCGGTTTCAAGGCATTAATAACAATAAAAGATTGATTCTTGATTGTAAAACAAGATGGAATTCCACCTTTGCTATGCTTGAATCCGCTTTACCTTATGTTGATGTGTTTGAAAGGCTTAAACGACTAAATAAAAAGCTGAAATTTGATATTGCTTCTGATGAAGATTGGAAGTTAGCTAGCCTTATTTGTAAAAAGTTGGAGATATTTAGTAATGATACTAAAGTGTTCTCGGGGAGGCATTACCCTACTTCTAACCTATTTTTTAGAAAAGCTTGTGAGATTAGGCTTGCTTTGAGAAGTTGGTTATGTAATGATGCGGTAATTGTACAATCCACGGCTGAAAAAATGATTGAAAAGTTGGATAAATATTGGGAACATATGAATGGTCTTTTGGCCATTGCCGCTATTTTAGATCCTAGGGATAAGATGGATTGTGTTCGTCATTATTTTAGTAGACTTTATGGTGATAAAAGTGAGGAAGAGATGTCTAAGGTGAGGAACTTGTTAGATGATCTTGTGGTGGAGTATCAACGTAAAAGTGAAGGGAGTCAGACACAAAATATGTCTAAAGGGAAAAGGAAAAGAGTGGATGATGTCTCTAATGTTGAAGGTCAAGATGGGTATGCTATAGAAAAAAAGACAATAAAGAGAAAGGTGAATGTAATGGGAGAGGTGGACCATTACTTGGAGGACCACACGGAGCCGAAGGATGCTAGCTTTGACGTCCTTAGTTGGTGGAAAATGAATCATAAGTATCCTCCATTACGAAAAATTGCCAAGGATATTCTTGCTATTCTGATTTCTAGTGTGACTTCCGAAAGTGCCTTTAGTATGGGAGGAAGGGTAGTAAGTCCACATCGCTCAAGGCTTCATGCTAACACTGTGGAAGCGTTAAAGTGCTTGCAAAATTGGAAAATGCAAGATGTTCATGGTATAGTTAATTAATTGTTAAGTTTTAATTTTATTTGATTTGTAAACTATTTGTATGTAATGCTAAGTTATGTTTGGATATTTGTTTTGAAAGGTGAAATGGAGGGAACTAGTGGGTGTTCTAACATCAATGAAGATTCGGATTTTGAAGGAGAAATAATTGATATAATTGACATGGTGAGTTTTTATTACTTAGCTTTGTTATTTAATACCTATATTTCTAATTTGTTACTTTTAATTACTTGTTTGTATATGCTTATTTGGTGTATTTTTTTTACTTTAGGATGTTGATGATATTGCTAATGAAGACATGGAGGAAGATAATTTTGAAGAAGTTTCAAGTGTTAACTAATTGTAGGACTTTGAGCTTGATTGTAGAACTTCGTATTTGTTGGAGTTTGTTATTTTTTAAGTTGTATTTCGTAAGACAACTTATTTTGTGGGATTTTCATTTTATAAGATTTTGGTTTGTAAAATTATAACAATTGGATTTGTAAGAAAGGTTTTAAAGCTAGTGTCATTCAAAGTGGCATTGCCAAAGTGCTTATGGGTTGAATTCATGAATATTAAGATGGTAATTTTGCTACTAGATCACTGCTTAAGTGCCTATCACTCTTTGGGTTTTTTTTTTAAAATTTAAATATTTTTATAGAAGATCCGCAGGTAACCCGGATCCTACCCGGATCCGTAGGGTACGGATCTGGATCTGGAAACTTTAGGCCCGTCGGATCTGGATCAAGTGTTCATGTCGTGGATCTGGATCTAGATCCTATTGGACCCTGTCCAGATCCGACCCGTTGTCATCCCTATACATGACCCTCTTCTAAATAACAGAAGAAGAATATAAAGAACAAAGATGTATGCATTTGCATCTGAACATCTTGAAGATCAACCTTAGCCTCTTTTACCTTATCCTTGATTGAAGAAAACTCTTGCTTATGGATCTCCTTTTAATTAGTCCTAAGGGCCCTTAGCTTTAAGAACAATAGTCGTGTTGACTTGATTCCCAATAATGTTTCACACAAACAGAAAAATACTTTGACTTGATCCAGTAATCAAGATATTTGAAGCTTGTTCTACGATAAGGGTAATTACTCGTAATTGAAATCATCATATCTGAGTTATCAGATACTCCAGATTCCAGAAGGATGAAATAGACAACTACCTCTACTAAAGACAACCATCACCCATTCCCCAACAGTGGGGGCGGTGGTCGTCGGTTCTCCGGGGGCTGTGGTGTGGTGGTCCGACAGGTGGTGGGTTTTTTTTTAATGTTTGGGAAAATGAATTATCAATTCTTATATCCTACACCCATGTGTAGGATACTCCATACTCCTTCTAACTCCCACCCATTATTAACTCCCTATTTTTCATTTTTTTAATTTAAATAAATTACAAAAAATTAACTTCCACTTTTAAGAAGCGGTTACCACTATCATATTATATAGTGTTATATTCACGATATGACACTATCATATTCACTCTAAGTTTAGTGAATATGACAATGTTGTTTAATGAATATGTGATATTTAGTTTGATATTCACATATAATACTACTATATTCACTTTTAGTATTGTGAATATGTCAGTATAATCTGATGAATATGTATTATGTAGTGTGATATTCACCACATGTCTCTATTACTATCTTACTATTATGAATATGTCAATTACGTGATATGAATATGTGAGTAAAACTAACATAAATAAATATCAAAATATATCAAGTTTGATCTCTATTCGTAGATAAATAAAAAATATGAATAATGGTATAATTTTTATTATTTTCAAATCTATAAAATTGTAAATTTATTTGTTAGAAAAAAAATTAGGGGAGGGAGTACCATGCACCATACCCTTGGATGCATGAACTATGAAGGGGTTATGAAGGGGTTAGAAATAGGGATGAGCAAAAATATACGATACGGTTTTAATATACGAATACGATACGGTATACGGTTTTAATTACACGGATTTCCGGGTACACGATACGAATTTCCGGGTATACGATACGGTTTTTAAAAAAACCGTACCGGGTCCGGGTCGGGGAAAATCAAAACCGGGTATACGGTTTTGACCCGGTTTAATTAAAAATAACCAAAAAAAAAGTTGTATGTAAAATTTTGTTTTCTATTTTAACTATATGGGTGAAATTTTGAGCACCAATCATTTTATGTGAAACTTGTAATATACGCAACTCACTTTATCAATGACAAATTTATGTGTGAAATTTTGCAAATTTGTATTTTGCTATTTTACCTACTGACTTTGCAAGTAATTGTGTTTTGTAATAATGATCCTAGTGGATTATATAAGCATCTTACTTATTGGTCGTTACTAATGTTATGGACTCGATTTCCAGGTTTGAGCATTATCAATTAAACCGGATCCGGGTATACGGTTTTCGGGTACCCGGTTTAACCGGGTATACGAAAACCGGGTATCTGGTTAAACCGGGTCGGATCCGGGTTCTAAATTTTGGCCTTCCAAAAACCGGGTACCCGATACGGTTATTAAAACCGTATCGGGTACCCGGTTTTGCTCACCCGTAGTTAGAGACAGATAGTGTAAATGAAAGGGTAGTGTTGGTCTTTTTCCCAAAAATCGTCGTTGATATTGTACAATCTGGATAAATATTTATTGTAAAATGAAATATGAATTTGTACTTTGGTTTTCAATAAACTCTTGTACGGGGTGTCAAACTTTTCTTTTAAAAGTATCTAAGCATTCTAACGCATCTAGCACATGCTCTTGTGTTAGAAAAATTAGAATGTCTCCCTTAAGACGGGTTGATCTGTTTTAGGTTTAAAACGGGTCAAACCCTTCTTAGAAAGGGCAAGTGGGAGGATAAGTGTGGGGCTCTATTTGCCACCTACTTGCACCCCCACTTATTCTTTATGAGGGAGGTTTGACCCGTCTTAAGCTTAAAACGGGTCAACCCGTCTTCGATGAGAATTTGGGTAGAAAAATAGTCTCAATGTTAAACTTCCTCGGGGTGGTATGTATCATGTATAGAGGTGGCAATCGGGTCAATCAGGTCGGTTACGGGTCGGGTTCAGGCAGTTCGGGTCATGTCGGGCTCGGGTTTGGTCGGGTCAAGTTGCTTATTCAGGTCGAGTCGGGTTCGGGTTGGGTCGCTTACGGGTCAGGTTAATCGGGTCAATAACTACAACAGCTCGGTTCAGTTTCGGATCGGTTGACCAATGAGTCGGGATATATCAGGTCAATATGCTTGATCAGGTCGAGACCGGTTTGGTTTCGGGTTACTGATGGGTCGAGTATTTTATATTGTCGTCTTAAATTTGAAAATTAATCGGGTCAATCGTCTGGCCGTTCTGTTAAAAGATCACTTTTGAACTTATGAATTATAATATTGGATTAGAGGAACTTGATACAAAAGATATTTGTAAAATATACGAGTATAACACTATAAAAGTTGATGATTGTATAATTTCATTGAACACTTATGTTGCTCGACCTCGGTTATAAGTATATGTAATGAGTGCCTATTCAGTGTCGGATTCGCCTATATTATGGACAAAAAATAATGTCTTTGTTCTAAATTAATTAGTTGTTTATGTAGTTCATAGTTTTGAACATTTGGCATATGAAGTATGGGCAAGGAACTAAATGAATTACCTATGAAATAAATTTTATTTATTATCTTGACGGTGATCCTACGTATTTAATTTTGAATAGGCTCTATTAGAATGGTGTATTTGAGGTTTGGATTTTAAGATCATAATTAATAACCGAGGTCGGATTGTATGGTCATAACTCATAACTCTTTCTTCCCTTTATTGTTTTCAATGAAGCCAAAACTAAACACTCTTTTTCTCACAAAGCGTTAATTTAAAATTTTCTACATATATCACTTGCAAAATAATTATTAATAAGTTTAACTAGGAATATAGGGTACTAAATTTACAACTCACTATTTATTTTAAGATTACATTTTGTTTTGAATAATATAATGAGCGATAATTTTTTATATCAAATTTATTAACAAGAAAAACAAACTATAAAGGAATTTAGATTCTTAAAAAAGATTATTTGGCTATGAGTCGGGTCGAGTTTAATCGGGTTAAAACGGGTTACATGTCGGTTCAGTTTGGTTTGGGTCAGGTCGGGTTTGTGGGTGAATCGGGTTTCGGGTCGGGTTGGGTCGAGTCACAAGTCGGTTCGGGTCATATTAGTTCAGGTTCTATCGGTTTATCGGTTAACCTTCGGATCGGTTCAGGTCGGTTTCAGTTCAGCAAATTTACGAATTCCATCAGGTCGGTTTTCAGATAAATCAGGTCGGTTCTTCGGGTCGGGTCACCTTTTGCCAGCTCTAATCATGTATGTATGTCGGTATGTGTATTAAATTTTTTTTTTTTAATAGTTACAATAAACAAATGGTAATATACTAGACCACCAAACTTGAACTCTTGAGCATGGTTGCCCAAACGTGATAACAAACTTTATCCATGCACTTGGCATTCTGTGTAAAAACAGTGCTGAAAACTAGGACACCTAAACTGCTATCAACCAATAACATTTTTGCTTCTGGTAGATACTTAAGTAGTGTTGGTAATCGGCACTTCAGTCGGTTTAAGACAATTGGATTGGGATGATCTAAGATTTGGATTTAGATTAGCAATAAGTCTTTTTGAGACGGAACGACCCGTCGTAAACTTGCGACGGGTCAAATCTCCCTCACAGAGAGCAAGTGGCAAAGGATGTGGAGGGTTCCATTTACACCCCACTTGTCCCCACTTGTTCTTTGTGAGAGAGATTTAATCCGTCGTCCGTCACAAATGAGAATTTGTGTTAGACTAGTAATGACATGGTATTTCTTTTTTTTTCGAATTCTATATGTTATCATCCCTAAACTTAATAAAAACATCTCAAAATACCCAAAATGCAATAATCGGCCTCTTTTAAACATTTATATTATGCACTTTTTATTGATCCTTTGACAAAAATTTGGCATGTCATTAACATAAATATCGTTTAATTAATCATAAACATTTTTTCGATCTAAAATTTAGGTGTTTTAAGACAAGATTTTTAGTAGTTTGAGTATTTTATGTACTACGGAGGATTTACTACGTTCATATAGAATTCGAAAAAAGAAAGAATATCATGTATAATTCGAAAAAATACAATAGTATCATGTAGAAAAAACCTTTATTATTTTATGTTTGTGTTTTAGGATAACTTCTTTCTAAAGCTGAGACCATAAACATATAAAAAGTATTTTTTTTTTTTTGCAGTAGTAAAAACATATAAAAAGTATAAGACCATGGAAGTTGAAAAAAAAAAAAAGGAAAGTACTGTCTACGAGTGACTGAAAAGTGTTTCTCAATATCAAATGATGTTACCTTGTGTAAAAAGTAAATAAGAAAAGTAGTTATCTTGTGTTTAAGAAAAACAGCTATTTTAACTACATTGCCCCCCAACTCCAAGTGTCTTATATAAATTTAGAATTAGAATTTGCTTTTAAAGATGTTAATTAAGGGATGTTAATGCGGCGAGTAGGTGCGGAGGAAGGGTATCCCGCACCCGCACCCACACCCGCATCCGTAAACTATAATGCATAGCCATACTTGTCTCACGATCTGTGGGAGTGGAACTTTTTAAATCCGCATCCGTCTGTCGGGGACCTGCTTACCCGTCAAATTACCTTTCCTCTCATGAAATAATTTTTAAATTAAAATTCTTGAATTTAAAACATACTATGGTCTAAGTCTCGTACAACTTATACAAATAAGTCTTTTCAAAGTGGTCTGAAATAATTTCACATTCAAATAACTAGTAAATAATTTTTCAAACAAGTGCTTTGTGAAAGTTATTTAGATTATCAACGTCACAAACATAATATACCTATTTTGCTAAAGGCGGTTGTTTACCTCGACGACGTTTTAGGAAATATCGACGACGTTTTCATTACGAAAGACGATAATGCCCTTATGCACTTAAACTCTGTATCTCTCTTCTCTCTCTTATCTCTAATTCTCCCAAAATCAAATACAACTAATTCAACTAAAAATAATTAAAAAATTACAACAACAATTTTACTAAATTGAAAAACAACAATTTCACTAAATCGATTATCATGACGGACGAACAATCTTCAGTATGTTTACAAATTAATCAAAATTTAAATTTGTCATTTTTACTTCCCGAAATCCGTTAATTGTTTGTTTATACTTAATTCAGTTAATTGATTTACGTTACGTCTTAGTTGGTTAAAATTCAAATGCGGATTTTTTAAAAAAAAATTGGAAAAAATATCATGGTCAGACAAGAAACTGGATGTCATCGACCATGGCCAGACATTGAAAATGAACGTCCAGCCATGGCCAGACATCCATTTCCAATGTCTGACCATGGTCAGACGTTGGAAATGGATGTCTGGCCATGTTATACAAATGATGTCCTACATTTCGGTAACATGTCTACTTCCCGTGTTGAGTCGGCTCATTCTCTACTTAAGACATGGTTGAAAAGCGCAAATTTGACACTTGATAGTATGTGGTCGAAGATGCATGACATGCTTGAAAGTCAACACTCCGAGATTAGAAAGGAACTCGAGGATTCAAGGAGTCGTCCTCGGATAACCAGTCGTTTGTTCTCATTGTTGCTAGGAGTCGTGTCGACGAAGGCAATAAGATTAATGGAGGTAGAGCTTTAAAGAGGTCTTGGTCTTGGTGTCGGGTTAGAGGAGGGGTGTGGTCATGTGCTTGAGACTACTCATGGCCTACCTTGTGCATGCAAATTGGTTGATTTGAGTAGGAGAGGTAGGAGGGTCCATGTTGAGGATGTTCATGTTTTTTGGAAGACTTTGGTATTTGATAGTGTTGATCAAATGCCGAGAACCGATGATGATGAGTTTGATGGGTTAGTAGAGGAAGCTAGAAAGAGTGATCCGGCTTCCCGTAGGTTGGTCTCAAAGAAGATGCGTGACGTCCTTCATCCGGAGGACGAGGAAGTTTTGCCACCTCCTATTAATGAGAACCCGAAAGGCCGTCCTAAAAAGTCTACAACTCGGAACAAGTCGTCTTTCGAGCATAGTCAAAGGAAATATGGGACACCTAGCACCGATGGATCTACTGCTCGTACTCACTTATTCGGGGACTTTCCTCCAGGACCACCTTGTGCTCAGTTAGAAAGAAACTACACCCTCGACCTTATCTCTACTTGGGTTAAATGGTACGGCGTACCAGAGGTGCTTTGGGGTCAGTTCGATGAATGGGTAGATGTCGGAGACGATGGTCACTGTGGGTTCCGGGTTATATCTCATGCCCAACGGGGGCTAAAGGGCGACTACCTTCAGATGAGGATATGGTGTGGTCGAGAGCTTAGGAGCGAAATTGTCTACAAAAACTTGTTCGATAGTCATCCATTGACTACGACCGGTTTGACAGGGTTTGAGTCCACTTTGAGGGTGTCGAGTTCTTTCTTGAGATTGCATGCGGTCCGGAACATTGGATGTGTGGTAACCACACTTGCATTTGCAACCACCTTCAACTGGACTATTTGTGTTATCGGTCATTTCCGCCGCGACAATAGTGAGAAAGTTTGGGCCGGTAGTTGTGAACTATTTTACCACTTAAGACCTCGATTCCAGGTCAAAAACAATTTGGTGTTATGTGGATTGTAAACTACCATAGTCATTGGATGCGGTTGCATTCAATAGGGAGGATGTTGCCATGCCACCACTTGCTCCCGCTTGGCTTATCTACAGACACGAGAGTGTCAGTCACCTCGATACTTTGTACCAAAGAAACATCGAGAACTGGAACACTTGCATGGGATCCACCCCGGGAAGAAGTCGGAGAAGAAGAAATGGCAGCACTCATGATGAAGTTGCAAGGAAGTTGAGCTTTGGTTAACAACTTTATTAATATTTGTAATGTAATTTAGTTAATCTTATGTTATTAATAATAAATTAGTTAAATCTTAATCAATAAGATGATTGGACTAGTCAACTGACAACTTTAATAAAGTTTTGAAAATGGTCGGACAACTCAACTGTCAACTTTAATCATTACTTAAAAACTTGAAGATATTACAACGATTTTTGCAAGCTAACACTTAATAATGAAAACTTAAACATTGATTGCAGACAACAACTTAATAATTAGAACAAAACAAACTACGAACAACTGCTCCTTTTAATACACTTAATCAAATAAGCCAACACTTAATCGGTTGAATATCTTTCGGATGAAGAACCATTAGGCCTATAAAACTCCTCCTCTTCGTGAGTTACATACATTTCATAGGTGTTAAGACTCTGAAATGGCCCCACGAACATACGGTCGTCCTATATGGAACAATTGTCAAACACCTCTTGAACAGTTCAACTATCTCCAACCTCACTTTTTCCCACTCACTTCATTTCAGGATGACACTCTTTGTATACAAAAATTAATCTTCATAATAATGTCCGCAAAATCATTAATTAGATGAATTAGTCAACAGATTAAAAGTAATGATACCTTCTGTTACGTTCCAAGGATGAATTGAAGGGTTGTTGAGACCGTAAATAGGTCCACGCATTAGTTGAAGCGAGGAAAGGGGAGGATTGCCACGACTTATGAAATTATTAATTACATGATTATTCAACACAATCATAAGGCGGTCGAATAATAATTAAAGGAAACTCGTTTAACTACCTCATTAATTTTATTCTGATAATAATTCACTAGTTGTATGTTAGTCATCACCATGATTAAAGTATAGGATAAGAAAAGTAATATATTTTAAGAGTAGAGAGATGATAGTGAGTTGTGTGAAAAACTTTTGTTGGGTGAAGGGTTTAAATAGAGGAAATGCTAGGGTTTTCATGTTGTGGCCAATAAAAAAAAAAGATAAATCAACACTACATAAAAAAAACTAATAACATAAAAAATAAAAGATAAGTCAATACTACATAAAAACCTAATAAAAAACAAATCTGACGCATAACTATCCGGTACTAGTTACCCTCATCATGGGTGTCATAGTACATGCTCATCTGACTAAACAAAATATCTAGCTGTTGTCGCTGCGTCTCCGGAGTAGGGTACCGATAGACATCTTAGAACTGGCGACTAAGTGCGAGGGCTACCTCCGGCTCAGCGTGAAAAGTTGTACGGCTAAACTCGAGACGATCTGAAGGTGGAAAAAAGAGCCGGTGAGAAATATCATCGTACTATCTCTCGTAGTCTCGAGATACCTCGAAAGGCATTATAGTTCGCCGGGACCGGCTCTTCAAGTTGACCACAGAAGTCTCGTGGCCTCACATCGTATCGGGCTCGTGGCCAAAGTCCACAGGTATAACCGTTCTTCGCCGGACGGTACTCGGTACATGGGATAGGCATCGGCATCGGGATAGTCTAAATATACCCAAACTGGCGCATACACCTATCGGGCTGGTACAACTCAACTATGGACTGGCATCTGATATAGCCGGAATAGCAAAAGTATCTCGAATAACTCGGCATACGCTTCCAATAACGCATCCATCTGACCTGCTCTGCCCTAAGCCCGTCCAACCTGAAACGGTACATCTGAAAATGGTCAGGGTCGCCCTTAAACCGAGGAACGTGCCTCCAAGCATCGACCCGTGGCCTTCCCTCCAAATAATCTCCCTCGTGTGGTCTAAACTGGGGGAAGTACTCGTAGATCCATGCCTGCAATAAGGGTAGACACCCACTAACACTGCGAGCCTCTCGTCGCGATGCCATGCCTCGCTGTCGGTACAAATAAGCCAAACAAGCGGCACCCGAAGCATACTCACCAACCAGCTCGAGATCATCAAGCAAGGGTAACAACTGAGCTGACACCCTATCCCCGGACTTGTCCACAAACAAGGTTTGTCCCAACAACAACAGCAAATAAGCACGAAGTGAGTCATGCTCGTTACCTTTCGTGACATGGGACCTCAAAGACGACACCTGCAAGCCACTACCCTTATACAACAGTGGTGCCACGTCGCCGAGAAGTATGCCAAAAAAGCGTGCCACATCCCTCTTCAAACCCATCTCCTCCCTTGAAGAACCCGCAGCAGACGTACCCTGCACAAACACCCTCGAACCAAGAGGCCGAATCCCAAGAATCTCCTCCACATTGTGAAGCGTAATGGTGATCTCCCCGAACGGCATATATATGAAATGTGTTCGTATCCGCATGCCACCTCTTTATAAAAGCGCTCAGCGGGTTCTCATCCAAAGCCGTCGTACAACACATTGTCAAACCACTTAGCCTGGTCAACTGAAACCTCTTAACAACATCAATCGACACCTTCATCTTCCCTAACTCATCAACATAACCCAGGCTCTCGTAGCACTTAATAAAGGATCTAGCCGCCTCGGTCTCGGTACAACTACTAAATGCCACATGCCCACCAAAACTCCGTAACACAGAAATGTTACAGCGCCCACCATAAACTTGGGCTCTAAGGATCCAATCAGTGTCACTACGCGGCTTCTTCCGCGAATCCGTCTCCGAACCTTCCTGCAACCTAGAGTAGCGGCCTAAGGTGTCTCGGGCCAACCTCTGAGACAACGGTAACTGGGATGTCGAGTTCGGTACGGACCGATCAACCATATCCTCCTCGCCCTCCGACTCCTCGTCCACAAAATCCTCTCTCCTATAAGCATCGTCGACCAAACCCTCTTCCTCGAAACTCTCATCGATCTGACGAACACTACCTCGTACCTCCTCTAACATCTCCCTCTCAGAAATACCGCTACCAACGGGATCAGATCTACACCGAATGCAATGCGAGGTATCCGTGCACTAGAAGGCCCCTCCCGAGCACGACGCTTTGAAGTCGTGACTCTCCGGTTCACCGTACGATCCTCGGGAACCATAACGCTCTTTCCTCGATCTCCCATCTGCATTAGACAATTGAAAACGTTGAAATAAGCGTTAATAATATTCCTAAAACATATTTTCATCCAACAAATTAATTTAATCAACTTAATTAACAAATTATAAAAATATTTTAAGGAAACCATGGACGGACTTTTAATCAAAAAATCCAAACCATGGGCGATTTTTTTCCATGGAAATCCCACCATGATGGGATGAAGAAACTGGAAATATCACTACGGTGGGACGTCAATTTCACACGTCCAACCATGGTGGGATTTTCAGTTTCTTCATCCCACCATGGTGGGACAACAATTTCACACGTCCAACCATGGTTGGACGCCCAGTTTTTTCGTCCAACCATGATGGGATTTGGATGAAAAAAAAATCTCCCATGACTGGACGAAAAAACCACACGTCCAACCATGGGGGAATCCCACCATGGTGGGATAAAGAACTCGAAAAAAAATCTTGATTCTGTTTCTTTATACAAACTATTAACACAAATCTAAATAACAAACAACAACAAATAAACAACATCACATTAACAACAAATTTATAGTTTAACTAAAAGATTACAACAAACAACAACAAATCTAACAACAAAACAAAACAAAACAAAATTATATACAATAAGAAACTAACAACAATCTATTAGTTTAACTAAAAGTTTACAAATTAAAACCAAGAAACTAACAACAATCTAATCTATGGGGAAATTATAAATCAAAACAACAATCTAATTTACAATAAATCAAAGGATAAGTAACTAGATCTAAGAAATTAAAAAAAAAAAAAAAAAAAAAAAAAAAAAAGGAGGAAACATACCGGCAGGCGGCAGGGGCAGGTGGTGGCGGTGGGGGTGGGTGAAGTGAAGTTGGTTGGGTTTATATTTTAGTTGTATTTGGGAGAGAATAAGTGTAGAGAGAGAAAGGGCAAGGACAAGAGGCGTCTTTTTTATGAAAAACGTCGTCGATGTTTTCTAAAACGTTGTCGATGTTTACGATTCGGTTTGTTAAATCAAGGTACAAAATCTAGCTAAATAGATAAGCTATCAAACAAGTCTCTTTTATTAGTTTAAAATATTTTTTTTTTTTTTACTTAGCTAGAGCTATATTATAGGTGGGCCGGTGATAAATTAGGAGAGTATAAGTGGGGCGGGGACATGCGAGGCGGAGTGGTGTGGGGCAGGTCTCATGTGATACCTGCACCCGCCTCACGATCCTCAATGAATGACACTTTTGATACCCAATCCCGCCCCACCACCCATCAAATCATTACCCACGCCCGCTTCAAGTGGGACGGTTGTGGGGAGAGACCCGCCATATTGACATCCCTACTGTTAATCGTACCAAAAATGACGTGGTTTTTGTCTATCTGCAACAGTAAAAGTATTTGTTTACAAATAAGTAATTTGGCTCATAAGTTTGGTTAATATTAGCATTACAAAATTTGTTCTATAAAAGTGTTATTCAATATGAAATACCCTAATTTTCTTTATAATTTAGAATGACCAAGAGGGATAAGTAATTTTGTAGTAGTTGACATTTTATGCAATCTCGTTTTCACAAGAAAGACAAAGCCAAGATAAAAGTACTCAAAAGATCTCTCTCTATGTTCTAGAGAGAGTTTTATCTCTCCTTTGCGAGAGCCTTTCCTTTTGTCTTCTTGTACTTTGTCGTTTCCTACTGTTTATTTCTCAATTGCTTATCTTCTTCATCTTCCTCATGCATCTCCATTGGGCTTCCTCTCCTTTCTATGATTCTTTCATCTGATCAATAAATTCTTTTATGCAAAAACCCTGTTGTAATCATTAAACAAATTATAACCAATGAAAATAAGAGGCGATTAGGGTTCTATCATTCTACCCAATAATTCCTTCTTACTTCTGTCAGTCACTTTCTTCTGGAGTTGTTTAGTATAATAATTACCTGCCTTTTCTTCCCTATTTAAGCTGAGCTTTTATTAAGTTCTTCTCATCAAATCTCTCAATCATAACTCTTTTATACATTTATTACTCAAATCCTTTACTTTTTCAATCATTCTGCTTATTATTATTATGGAGAATTTTTCTGGGAGCTGTCACCACAATCAACATCCTCATCCTGCAAATTTTGAACCTCACCGCAATATTTATAACCATCAACCCTTCCATGAAACCTACCCTAATGCTGAGTTTCAGCCTAATGATGCTTGTCATGCTCATGCATGGAGGTATCCTAGGTCTGGACCTGTTTTTAACCTTGATCCTGAGGCTCTTGGTTTATCTCGGGAGTTTTGGGGGAAATGTATTTTGGGTTTCTTGGTTGACTACAGGATGTTCAAGGTTGAGACATTAAATGAGCTGATCAAATCAGAATGGCGGTGTAGGGGTGAAGTTAAAGCGCTGAGAATGGGTGACATTTATGCCATCCACTGTGTTATTGAAGCAGATAAAGAAGATCTCTTAAAACGTACTTATGTTTCATTTCAGGGAGCCTTAATGGTTTTCTCCAGATGGTTTCCCAACACTGTGCGTAGAACTGTAAGGTTTCCTTATGCTGACATATGGGTAAGAATCTGTGGACTTCCTTTTGAGTATCTTAAAATGCACACTGCTCACATTGCTGGACATCTATTAAGTGACCACTTTGAGGTTGAAGCCTTTGATACATCGTCAATCAATGACTATCTGCGAATAAAGGTGCGTATATTTCTCAATGAACCCTTGGTTCCAGGATTTTTTCTTGCACTAGATGGAGGTTATCTTTTATGGGTACAATGCAGATATGAAGAAGTTTTTAAATACTGTATTAGATGTGGAAAAATTGGTCATAGTGGAGCTTTCTGTCGTGAAAGTATAATGACTATAGTCTCAAGTGTTAATGGTATGTTTGATAGAGTTACTGCTAAAGGTTTCCATGTATTTCAAGCGCAAAGCAATCACACAATGTTTAATCTGGACTTAAGAGCTACCCCTTCAACCTCTAAATTTGTTAACTCAAAGATTAGATTAGGTAGAAATAGCTCTGTTGATGGAAGGTCAAGATATGATAGCAATGAAGAATAATTCATCATAGATTTTGATTTAGGAACAACTCCTGGGGGGAAGGTTTACCCTGGCATGCGTTTCTCTGTCACATCACAGCCTTTTGCAGGTCCTCTCATCTTCAATATTGGTACTAATTCTGGGGGCAACCCTAGTCATACTACTAATTCTGAAAATTATGAAACTGGTAATGATAGGCAATCTAGTGCCATGCATCAGGGAAGTGGTAGTTTAAACTCAGCCTCAGAACCCATGAATGTAGAAATCCCATCTGAAACTCCTTCAGCAAACGCTTCTGACTCTGCACCTGTTTTTCCTCCTATTGGCTCTAATAGTCTTTTATCAAGTGGGGACCTTTATCTGAACTATGTAAATCATCATGGGCAAGTCTAAAGATATGACAGGGATCGTCATATACAAGAAATAATACTGAATCGTGTGGAAAGGGACTTTGATTGAGCTAGAATGGATGATGATAATCGGGGATACAATCAAACTTTTGATCCTCCTCCTCATTTCAATCCTGAAAATGCTACTCATACCACAAGCTTAGATCCTGAAAATGCTGCTCATTTCAATTCTCCTAATCATGAAGCCCCTGCTGATGGTCCTACTGCTCAAGAGGCTCAAGCTGATTTAGACTATGAAAATGCTATTCATAATGCAAATAATTTCATCAATATAGAAGACTCTTCATCCTCAGATTATTCTACTCCTGAGTGGCCTTTTCACAGCTCAGAGTCTGAATTTGCAAGCACAGAAATGATGATGGAGGATGATGTTGATGACTGCAGGAACATCTCTGCCTTGGATCTCAATCTGGGACCCTTGCAGAATTATGTTGATACCATCATTACTATGACTAACAACACTGACATTGTCTATGTGCAGGATTCTGATGTCCTTGTTCCTATTCGTGCTAGAGCTAAAGGTACTGCTATCATACAATCACAAGCATCTATTACTCTCCTTCCTGATGTTCCAGACAAGGTGGATGTTGTAGTTCCTAAGCATTCTAGGAAGAGGAAGAGTTGCTCTGATATGGGAGGAGGGGACTTACCAGATGAAGCTCTCCTTTCCCTCAGTCATGCAAAAGTCTATCTCACACATTTGGCTAAAAAAACCATGCTTCTCTGCCACTGTAAGCACTGCAAAGAGTAGGACTGGGAATATGAGTGAAAAGGAATATGGGTTTCGTATTAAAATAAGTGATGAAGATTCTGACTTCATCCTGGATGATATTGATCAAGATGAAGCTACTGGGCCATTAGCAGTCAAGATGCTGGGTGTTTCGGAGGTTGACCCATCTCAACCTCCTTCATCTCCATGATAGGACTCTCATGGAATTGTAGGGGTCTTAATAGCTCGCTCTCCCCTATAATTCCCAAAATAAAAGCGATGCTTGCTATAAAGTACTATGATTTTCTGTTTTTATTAGAAACAAAATGTAATGTGGAACTTGTTAATCCTCTTTTTCGGGCAGCGGGTTTTGTGAAGTCTTTTGGGGTAGATGCTATGGGTTCATCTGGTGGACTATGGGTGGGTTAGAAAAAGGACTCTATGGTGAAATGCATCTTTGTTTGTAAAAGCTTTATCATCCTTTTAGTTAATGAATATGCTATTTCAAGTTGGTATTGGGTGCTTTTCTATGGTGAACCAAGCTTAGAAGCAAGATTGCCAGTCTTTAATGAACTAGGTCAATGGATACAAACATTCGATAAACCTTATGTTATATTAGGGGATTTCAATCAAGTTGAGTATAAGCATGACAAATTTAGTAAGAAAAAAGGGCATATCCAAGGTGCAATGCAATTTAATAAATTGATCACAACTTGATTGATATCCCATTCAAGGGTCCTTGGTTTACTTGGTGCAATAATAGAAAAGGATTAGCACGAGTATATGAAAGAATTGACAAAGCTTACGGTTCAAAGGATTGGTTTCAACTCTTTCCAAATACAGGTATCAAACACTACCCTATTCAGATATCGGATCATGCTCCTATTGAATTGGATTTCAATCTTATAAAATCGCAAAGGAAAAGACCATATAAGGTGGATTCATGGAGCCTTGACAATAGTGAGTGTTTGTCGCTCATCCGAGGGAATTGGAATATTTTCTTCCGGGGATCACCTCAATACCGTTTAGCTAGGAAATTGTCTACTATTCGGGGAATAATAAAAAAACGGGCACTAGATAAAAAAGATCTATGGAAATCAAAATAGGAAGATTTTGATAAACAACTAGAAAATGCTATGGATGCGACTATAATTTCGGGGAATGAAGTCTTTCATGAAAAAGCATATATGGAGGTTACTGAATTCGCGAAGGCATCATCCCTCTACTGGAAGCAACGTGCAAAATTAAAATGGAACGTAGATGGGGATACAATACAAGATTTTTCTTCAATTGGGTTAAGGGTAGGGCTGGAAGCAATTTTATTAGCTGTGTGGAGGATAATAGTGGAGTATGGACTTTCGACCAGAAAATCATTGGTGATTACTTTCAAGCCTATTTTTATAATCTTTATAATCCAACACTTTGGTAAGCGCACCTCCTTCTACTCCATCGTGTTATTCACATATATTGGATAATGTTCATCTGAAAGTAAGGGATGACGACATGGACTATCTTAATAAACCTTTCTTAAGGCAAGAAATAAGGAAAGCGGTTTTTCAATTGGGAGCTCTAAAATCTCCTGGCTCAGATGGCTTTCCGGCAATGTTTTACCAGAAATGTTGGCACACAATTCAGGAAGATGTTACTTCTGCTGCTCTTTCAATCCTTAATCTGGGTAATGTCTTAGCTGAATTAAATAGAACCTTTATTACTCTTATACCAAAATGTGAAGCTCCTCAAAAGGTAGAAGACTATAGACCTATAAGTCTATGCAATGTTATTATGAGAATTGTGACAAAATGTATATCAAATCGTCTGGCACGTGTAATGCCATATCTTATCGGTCCTTACCAGAACGCCTTTATTAAGGGGCGATATATTGGTGCTAACATTCTTATTGCTCATGAACTTTTGGAAAATATTAATAATCATAACGTCGGAAAATGTGGAAGATTCGCTTTTAAAGCGGATATGAGCAAGGCTTTTGATCGTATTAAATGGGATTTTCTTGAAGCAAGCCTATACAAATTCATCTTTCCGTCTCAAATTATCAAACTTATTATGAGTTGTGTTACATCGGTATCTTATGAAGTCTTATTAAATGGCACACCGATGGAGCAATTCAAGCCTAAATGTGGTTTTAAGACAAGGGGATCCGTTATCTCCATTCTTATTTATTCTATGTATGGAAGTTCTCTCACAAAACCTATGCGTTGCACTGGAGAACGGTTTTATCCATGGAATATCCCGTGGTAGAGGAACATCTGAAATATCTCATTTATTCTTCGCGGATGTTTCCATTTTTTTCATAAAGGATAAGGAGGACGCAATTACTCGTTTAATGGGTATCCTTGATGATTACTGCAGAGCGTCCGGTCAAGCTATAAACACTAATAAATCAGGGATCCTTTTTAGTCCTAGTACGACATTAGTATCTTCACAAAAAGGGATTAAGAGCCTCAATATTAAGGGAAATAAAGGAATCGGCAAATATCTAGGCATTGAAACTGATTTGGGCAGGGAGAAGATCAAATAGGACGGTCCATTGGTGTAGTAAAAATTTTCTAAGTATCCCAAAGTCATCGAGTGGACTAGGTATTCGAAATATTCAATGTGTAAAGCAAGCACTATTGGGTAAGATTGCTTGGCAAATTTTAAGAGAAAGGGATTCGTTAGTTAGTAAAATTTTCTTTAATAAGATTTTCAAAAAGGAATATCCTATAAATGATATGGCTATTAAAAAGGGTTCCTGCTTATCTTGGGGAACAAGAAGTATCATTCATGGTTTAAGGATGATTATTCCCAATATTAGTTGGAAATTCAGCCCAAATACGGATCTAAATATATGGAACACATGTTGGATCGATGGGGAGGCTCCTCCAAGAATTACCAGATTCGGTTTTGAACCACCTACCTCAATGTGTGACCTCAGAATAAAGGATCTCATTCTGCCTTCATTAACAGGGAATGAAGATGTGATTAATGATCTTTTTCCTGAACCATGGGGGGAAACAATTAAAGCAATACCGATATGTCCGTCAATCCGTAAAGACTTCATTTATTGGATACATACAACAATTGGGAATTATACTGCAAAGAGTGGATATGCTTATACTTTACACCTTTATCTAGAAAAGCACAGTAAAAATAAGGATAAGGATCGTATTAACAATATTGGAAGAAAGTTTTGTAAATCAAAGCTTTGGAGGTTAAGGATACCGGAAGGCTGGAAAGTTCTTCTTTGGAAAATACTAACACAGTCTATACCGGTCGGGGCAGAGTTTAAGAAGAGAACTATTATTATGGATTACTCTTGTCCGATCTGTAATGATACAGGATCCTTAGAAACCATGGCTCATTTATTCCGGGATTGTGAGGTTACTCGCAGAATATGGGCAGGCTCTTCGTTGGGCATTCGATCTGTGAGTAACAATTATATACCGATTCAGGATTGGATTATCAATTGGATCAAGTACCTTGACTCGCTTCATGTTACAGGAAGCGGAGTGATTACTTTCATTTCTATCATATGGACTATTTGGATTCTACGTAACAAAAAAATATTCACCCACACTGATTTCTCGCTACAACATTTCTTTAGATTACAAGGAAAAGCCTTAGATTCGGTTCTTAAGGCTTCTGATGACAATAAAAGATTAAAAATTAGTTCTTTTGAAGGGAGTAAGGAAGATTCTGCTATCCTAAAGGAGCGTATTAGAAACTATTATCCTTTCTTCATAATAGGAAATGGCGACTCATGTCCCACTTACCGCATAAAAGTGGATGCAAGCTGGCTTTCTTCTTCTCAAGCATCTATTGGATGAGTAGTATATGATGATAAGGATAATCAAATTTTCAGTCACGGGGAAAAATTTTATGCACAAAGTGCAACTCAAGCAGAAGCCTTGGGTATCCGTGAGGTCGTTAAATGGACTTATTACTCTAGAATTACCCATCTACATATGTTGTCGGATTGCCTTTCGGTTTTATACCAAATTGCAGGGGTGGATCATTGTCAACATAGGATCATTGGCATCATAAGTGGTGTGGAAGCTATCTTTCCTTACTTTCATTGTCTTTGCTTTAGTTTTATCCCACGTTCACTTAACAATGTAGCCCACAAGCTTGATAAACGAGCTAGGGTATTGTAGCTAACTTCGCTTTACTGCTGCCAAAAAAAAAAAAAAAGACAAAGCCAATTAGACCGGCTATTTTAACAATTAATAAAAAATTTTAGCTTTAGACCATTATTACCACACCCTTTTTCACTAATGTCACTCAAATACAAGCTAATTATATGGATATTTTACTATTTACTCTTTCATAAACTGAGTGGCATTAACAAAAACGGTTGTGCCGTTATCATTGCCCGACCATTTATTATTAACAACAAAGGCTTCAAATAAAATAGATAATAAATTTTTGGAAAAATTAATGGGAATAATCCCAACTATTGGCCGTATTCCACCATTAATCCATTATCTATTTAATCCCATAATAAAACCATTTATTACTCCCCCCTTTAAGGCCTAAACTAAGCCTAATACTCACTTGTTTAACCGGTTAAAAAGTCTCGGTGGGGTCCAATTCTTATGTTTATTATGTTTATTTAAGTATTCTTCTTCTCCATTGTTCTTCTTTCTTCATTTCATATTTCTTCCTTATTCTTCTTCTTTCTTTCTCTTTATCTTTTTTACTTTTTTTCTTCCCCATTAATCCATTATCTTCCCCCATTGTTTTCTGCAATTAAACTTCATCTCTCTCTTTTAATTTTTTATCTTTATCTACAATGAATTATGGATCCTCCTCCTCAAATTCATGTTCTTCAAAGTCATTGAAAGTTGTTTATTGCCATCATCAGATTAAGGCAGTACTGCGTACTGTAAAGAAGGGGCAAAATGAAGGGAGAAAGCTCTATGGGTGTTCGTTATGGCCCGTAAGTTTAGTAATTTGATTTCTTATTTGGATCCTTCTTATTATGTGAAAAATACTAACCCTAAAAATTATGTGATATCGTCTTCTTCGTAATTTTACTATTGCAGAATAATAATTGCGGTTTCTTTGCTTTGATCAATGATGATGTTTCTGGAGAAGGTCCTTATACCCATCATCAATGTCACGAAGACGAGATGCTGAAAATGAAGATCAAGAAAGACAAATTGAAGAATCAAGTGTTGCAGCTGAAACTTGAAGTTAAAAAAGCAATAAATGGAGAAAATATTGCTTTGATAGGATTAGTTATCTCATGGTTTTTTTTCGCAGTATGCTTAATATTGAAGATGTAGGAAATGAAATACTCATAAGCAGTTAACCAAAATGTATGGTTCAAATTTTAAGGAAATGAAATCAGTCTTTTACCATTACATATGGTTCAAATTCAGTACATTGTCTTGCTCAAAATGTTATTACAAAACATAAGTTTCCCAAATTCTTCTACTTAAAACTATTACATAGCCTGGTTCACATTCCAAAATGTTACAATTCAAGCAAGTGTTACAATTCAAGCAAGTGTTACATCTCTTCAAACATTTTGGTTGACAGAAGCTTGAGTTGAGGGGTAGCTTGTTGTTGTTTGTTGTTGAAGAGAATTCATGTCCCTTGGAATCTGTTAAACAACATCATAGCATTGAGTTGAGTCTGATATATAAGTGGATGGTAAGTATGGTAAGTAGTTAACTTTCATCTAACATTATAGCATTGTTAAACAACAAAAATCTACAAGATACTCACATTTGTGAAAGCATTGCCCTGATCATCAAAGAGGATACCAAATCCTTGTGGTACCTGCACTCATCAAAGGAATATTAACATGCTACCACCTTCTACTTCTAACATTCAACAATCAACAAGTAAAACAAACAAGTAACTTACCCTTCTACTTCTACCACCTCTGCCAGTATCTCCTCCTCTGCCACTTCTGCCACCTCTGCCACTATCTCCTCCTCTACCACTTCTGCCGCCTCTGTTAGGTGTGCCAACTCTGCCACCATTTCCTTCTCTGCTAGCCCTGCCACCTCTGCCATTATTTCCTCCTCTCCCTCCTCTCCCACTGTGAATAACCCTGCCATTTCTACCTATCCTTGTTGGTTGAGCAGTCATGTGGTGGTGTGCTTCAGTAGGTGCAGCTCTAGGTTCAGTGATTGGGGGCAGGTTATGTGCAGCTCTAGGTCTTCCCCTTCCTCTTTTAGCTGGCTGAGCAGTGGCTATAGACTTGCCTTTATCAGGGTACTTTCTTTTGTTGTGGTTTGTAGACTTGCAAATTGAACAACTCATCTCCATTCCATGTTTTGTCAACTTACCCTTTTTTTTTGGATCCTCAAATGGATCTTTTCTCTTATTTTTTTCTTGGTCTGCCTGGACCTACCTTTATTTAAGGAGGGTTTAGTGGTTGGTCAACCCTAGGCCAATGTCTTTCACCTGGGCATGGACTAATAGATTCACCATATACACTAAGGTAGGTCTCTTTTTTGTAACAATCATGGGCATAGTCTTCAGCTTTGCCATATATGTCAAATATGGCAGAGACAGCATGTCCACAGGGGATACCAGTCAATCCCACATTCTACAAGTGCAAGTCCTAGCATTCAAATCTACAGTTAATGAATCAATACCATGCTTTACCTGGTATACAGTAGGGCTAGATGGTAGAGGAGTGCACATTGCAGCAATTTCCTTTTCTTTATCAAGCTTAAGTTGTACCCTAGGACAGACTAAGGTACATTTCTTCTCCATTTCTTGTTTTTTCTTAACTAACCTCTGCATCAAAGCCACCCTAATCTCCTCAAGCATGTATATAATATGCTTTGTACGAGCACTTATAATGTAGGCATTGAATGTCTCCGCCATATTATTGACTATGACATCATTTGTAGTATGAGTGTTGATGAATGCTCTACAAAAGAGGGAGGGATTGCAGGCAAGAAATGCATCAGCTGCCTTAGGATCTACTTCCCTCATAGCATCTATGCCATCCTTGAAGTCAGCTTCATTGTAAGCTTTAGCACATGTCCAGAACATCATTTTCATGTCATCCCCCCTAAATGTCTTGTGCCAGTTGGCAAAGATGTGCCTAGCACAATGCCTGTGCTCAGCCATGGGAAATTCTTTGGCCACCATGGTCAAGATGCTCTACAAAAGAGAGTGTATAGATAAGGCAAAATATCAGTTTGATGAAATAGTGTATATATAAGCCAGAACATCCATAATATCATTTTCATGTCAATGTGAATAAAATAGAATATGGATAAGACAGAGCAAGAGAGAAAGAACAATACCTGGTGTTCATCAGAAATTATTGTCCAACCTTCACCACTGTTTTCACCCAAGCATTTTTTAAGTTCTTGAAAGAACCATTGATAACTATCATTGTTCTCCCCCTCCACCACAGCCCATGCCAAGGGGAACATTTACTCATTGGGATCTCTACCTACAGCAGTGATTAACTGACCACCCAAAAAGGTCTTTAGAAAACAAGCATCAACACAAATCACTTTTCTGCACCCTATGACCCAACCTCTCTTCAAAGCATCAAAGCATACAAAGAATCTCTGGAATACAGGAGGGTTAGGTCTGATTGCAGGTTTTATGACCAAACTGAAGAAACTACTTGAATTTCCCTGACTTAGAGCAGCAATATAAGCACCCAATTTGCTGTAATGCTCTTTCATGGAACCATGTAGCATTCTATGTGCATGGTATTTCACCTTATAGGCATAACCCCTTTTAATTATGACCTTGTAAGCTCTTCTGACAGTCTCAATAATATCAGATGCAGGCCAATGTGGTCTTGCCTTAAACACCTCCAAGAATTGCTTTGCTAACCAAGTACTCTTCAACAACCTATTGCTCTCCATTGTTCTATTACATGAATGTTCAGGGTCCACAGATTTGACCAGGAATGTAGCACTCTTGTTATCCCAGCTCCCATACATCTTAAATGGACAACCTGCTATGCACCTTACACCTAGCCTTCTTCCTCTACCCTTATCACTAATATCAAATGT
Source organism: Heliosperma pusillum (assembly GCA_022085475.1). Lineage (NCBI taxonomy): Eukaryota > Viridiplantae > Streptophyta > Magnoliopsida > Caryophyllales > Caryophyllaceae > Heliosperma > Heliosperma pusillum. Next base: position 28,853 of record JAIUZE010009467.1, on the reverse strand, counting down.
TAGGTTCCTACCCTGAGCTACAGCATATCTAGTCACACAATCCCTAAATAATTCTCTACTTGGAAACCTAATCCCTACACACCATTTCAGTTTGGTGAAGTCAGTTCTTTCATTCACAGTAGGGATACTGGATCTGATCCTATGACCAGGCCTAGACTCTTCCTCACTTTCTCCTGGAGTATGGATTTCATCTCCACTCTCATCATAGTCACTTAAAAAATCACCCCCCTGCTCATTAACAAATGGAACTTGATCTGAACCTTGCCCACTCAATAACCTAGACTCAGCTTCTGATTGAAGTTGTTGTGCAACTTTGACAGCCTTAGAATTCCAATCTTTCAACTTTTTTCTTGCTTCAATAACTTCATCATCATCAGAAGAGTCACCAGATGCAATTTCTTTCTCCAATATCTGTTCCAACTCCTCATTCAAATCATCAGAACCAACCTCATTTAAATCATCATCAACAAATCCCTCTTCATTAATTGATTCTAATACAAGTTCATCATCCTCATCATCAACAAATCCATCTTCATAGTCAGGCTCATACCCAGGATCATTACTATCATCCTCATCACTCTCTCCATTACTAACTACTGGTGCTTTTTCAGCTGCTTCCTCATATTCAGAGAACACATCAGCTACTGTTATGTCAGTTATGTCATAACAGCCCCTATCAACACATTCAACAATTTTTTGCTTATTGAATCTAGGTGATGTTCTTAAAGGGGTTACTAAAGGGTTTTTTTTAGAGGGAGTTATTTTGGGTTTTTTTTAGGAGGAGTTTGTTGGGAGGTATTTATTAGGCTGCTAGAAGGGGCTGATACTAATGGACTGATACTGAGTGAGGATTTTAGGGTTTCTAAAAAAGGAGGCATTTGTTGTGTGGAGTGTGGTGGTCCCTCCTTTTCAGAAGTCTTACATCCCTTATTGTTGACTTCTGCCTTTCTTCTAGGCATCAATTTTTGAGGAATATGAATTACTTCTGGCTCCCTTAACTCCTCAATGAGTTCCATTAACTTCATTAAATCAACACCCAACACAATATAGGCATTTACAACCCTATGAGTCTCTGCAATTTCACACATTACTTGCGCATCTTTATCATCTAAAGCCCTCTGAATACCACAATTAGGGTTCATAAAGAATATGCAATCAACCTCCCTCCTAAAATTATCACATTTCTCAGCCTCTTCTAACAAAGTAAACCAACAAAACTCATCTTTCTCAACTCCCACAGTCCTACTCATTCTACCCAGATAACAAATACCACCTGAATCACTCCTTTTAAATGTCCCTCCATAAAATATTTTCAAAGTTACACGTTGCCAGGGATTTCCCTAAATATGAACATATACACAATAAAAATTCAATTGAAGAAATTACTGACACTAATTAAATTAAAAATCTCAAATAATAAAACAAAGAAAGATAGGGGAATTACCTGTTGATTGGTCATGATGATAGGAGAACTATCACTGTGATGGCGTAGATGAAGATGATGGGATGATGGTGATGGCGTAAATAAAACAAAAGAAGAGATGAAGAGGATGATGATGGCGTAGATGAAGATGATGATTAGAAAGAGTGAAAGAGAGGAGATGAAGAGAAGAGAGTGAAAGAGAGTATCATAATGAAGGGTGATTACATAAATAAATGGCTTAACCGGTTGGATAGGTAACCCTTCCAACTGGTTTAGGCCTTAAAGGGAGGAGTAATAGATGGTTTTATTGTGGGATTAAATAGATAATGGATTAATGGTGGAATACGGCCAATAGTTGGGATTATTCCCATTAATTTTTCCTAATTTTTTTTGTAGTAATTTTTTCTTAAGACGAGTTAAATATTACCACAAGGTGGTAATCAAAACGAAAAATTTGGTATTTCCCAAGTAATAAGTGGAGTGATTTGATATATATTTAACTCATTTTAGATGTAAAACCGATACTGTGCCTAGTAAATGAGAATTGTGATTTTTTTTTTAAACTTGTCATAAAACAAGAGTTAGAACTAAAGTTGGGACCAAAACGTGATAAAACCAACAAATTGCCAACAAACTATGAAAACGATTAGAAGAGTTGTAACTTGTATGTCCTCTTTCTCTAGTACACAAGCAAACAGCTTCTTCTCTATAATAAAAGATTAAAAGGTGGACTCAGAGTCCTAGAACTATTGTTCAATTGCACAAAATCCGTTTAGTTTACAAGACTATATACCTTACGGACGGTTAAATATACTCCCTAAAAAGAATATTTGGGATATATCCAAAATACCACTTATATTAATATTCGCTCTCACTTTTATAATTTTTTTTTCAAAATTTATCTCACTTAATTGTCATCTTTCAAAATTTTGTCAGAAAATGAGTACTCACTATTACGGTATTACCCCTATTTTCTTAAGCAAATTCTCATTTAAAACGGGACAATCCGCGTGAAAGCCTCAGACGGGCCCCCTCACAAGAAAGCAAGTAGGGCAAGTGGGGCCCCACTTACTTTCTTGTGAAGGAGCTTGACCCGTCTAAAAACCCCGTCTGAAATAAGACATGTTGATTTTTTTAACTAGCACTCTCGGTCTCACTCTATTTGTGTTGTTATAGACCTGGCAAAAGCAACCCGACCCGATTGACCTGACCCGTGACCCGAAATTGACCCGAACTACAACACCCGAATGTGACCCGAAACCCGATTAGACCCGACCCGACCCGAACATGACCCGATCTTTCTTGCCCCGTAACTGACCCGACCCGAAAATAACCCGATCCAAAACCGCTCAACCCGAAAATGATCCGATAAAACATAACTTTAATTGAACCGAAAAGACTTAAAATGGCCTTTTGTCTCATATTCTTTGACCCGAAAATGACCCGACCCGAAATAACCCGACTCGGTTGACCCGAAACGGACCCGACAACTAACCCGAAACCCGAAATGGCCCGACCCGACCCAAATTAACCCGAAATCAACGAAAGACCCGAACTGACCCGACCTGAACTGGCCCGACCCGAACCCGACCCGGTTGACCCGTTTGCCAGGGTAGTGTTGTATCATACATCTTGTATCATACATCTTGTTATTAATTAAAGGGTAGTGTATTAATTCTAACATAATCTCTCTTATTCTGCATAACCTTCTTTTTTCTCGATAAAAAAGTAAATTTGGAACACACAAAATATACTACTTCACGTACAATTGAATTTGAACCACATACACATGTAAAAAAGAAATAGGGATGGTTAACCAAATTGACGAAAATAAATAAAGGAAGATTACGTAGAATATGAGAGAATATATAACAAATTTAAAATTACTTTCTAAAATCATATACTTAATTAATTAATAATTAAAATCACTACTCATTTGACTTTGATCAATTCTTTACTTTTTTTTTTCTACGGTTTTTCTAACCCAAAAGAACATGAAGATTAGAACAGGAGAAATTCTAACCCAAATTTGTGTAAATCAATTCTTTACGTTTGATTAAAATATATGTCACTTATATTCCACAAATGTAAAGAAATGGTTGGAATGGAGAGAGTATAACTTAGACAAATTTTCATTTTAGACTTATTCATCCTAAGCTTAAAACTAACTATATGACATATATTTATAATACAATACATAATTAGGAAATCAACTTTAACATATACTACCCTCCCTTCAACTCCACTCTACCACTTTACTTTTTCACGTTTGTCAACGCGTGTTTTACGCGGTTAATATCGTTAGCTACGTATTTGCAAAAATTATAAAAGTTAGATATTTTTAATGTACTCGTAAAGACGAATCAAACAAGATCACACATGAATATATTTTCACTTATTAATCAAGAGAAAATTGCAATTAAAAGCTTATATATGAATAGTGTATAAAATTGAATATGGGAAAGTGGAATTAAAGGGAGGTAGTATGAAGTAAAACATAAAATAACATGTCAACTAAACTAGTTATCGACTTAAAGTAATGAGAAGTGATCCTCTCATAAGTTAGATTATATCCCATCACCACTAAAATCACTTTGTGTTCTTTTCAGATGAAAAAAAAGGCAGTAAATAAGGCAGTAAATAGTGTTCTTTTTGAGCCACGGTTTTGGTCTCCAGCAATAAGACGATATTTTGTAACAATTTTACAGCTAGATATAACCGATACTGAAAATAAGTAGTCCCAAGCAATGGTTACATTTTATCAGAAAAATGTCAACATAATTCCGTTTAATTTTTTAGCAGAAATAGTCCGTCTGAAACAAGAATTTGCGGGAAAAAATGGCGGAAAGTCCGAAACAATGAAAAAGAAAAAGAAAAAAAGGCTGGCCAAGCGAGTATTAAAAAATGTGATTTGTGGATTTGTGTTAGTTCACCACCTAATCCTCGCCATTTGCCACCAATGTAATCCGGAAACCAAAACAATTTCCATAAATCTATCAATTTAAAACGAACAAAACTCAGAAACTAATAATTAAAGAAAAACACAAATTCGCAAATTTCTGCAGAATTTATATAAAATTAATTCTTTATCCACATATTTAACATACAATTAAGTTGATTGCTTCTTTACTCTAAACACTACACCACTAATCTGAGCTAACAACAGCTACAACTACACTACAAATAAACACTCACATTTTTTTAAAAAAAAAATTAAAATTAAAAAGTAAAAAACCCTGACTTATCTACGGCAAGAACGAATTATCCGCAGCCACCTGCTGCGTCGTCGTCAGCGGCGGCGGCGCGGAGGAGCATGCGGCGGTGGTAGTGGCGGCGGAAGTAGGTATTCCGCCGCCACATTTATGACAACGAACGGCTAAGATTTGACGGCAAGAAGGACAAGAAGAGTGCGATCCAAGCCACGTGTCAATACATGCGACATGGAATCCATGTCCACACTGCGGAAGAACACGGATCTCATCTCCGGCAATAAAATCAGACAAACAAATAGCGCAATCGTCGGAGAGTTTTCCGGCGTGGTGTTCGGCGTCGTAGGCGGTTTTCGGCAACGAGCGTAAGACTTTCTTTTTAAGTCCTTTATTCGCCGGAGTTGCGGCGATGGCGCCGGAGAATCGGCGGAGCCAGGCGCACCTTGCTACGGCGACGAGGCCGAGAACGCAGATTAACGCGCATAACAAGGCAGCTAGTATAACGACAAAGTCCGAGTCTACGTTGTCAGGTTGAGTGTTCTCAGATGACGGTGGTGCGGTGGTGGTGGTGGTGGTTAGTAGTCTCCTGTTGGTAAACATTATTGTTGAAAAGAAAGGGATGTTTTTAGGGAGGAAAGTTGAGGAGAGAGAATGGAAGGGAGGAAAATGGGAAGGGAGGAAGCGGAGTTTATATAAACAATGGTGATGGTAATGGGTGTCTTTTTGTGTGAAAATGCTAAACTTAATTAATTGTATTTTAGAAGAGTGAAGATAATTGAATAAGTCTGGTTTCAGACAGACCATTTTGATCTGAAGCAATAAGACGAGATTTTGTAACCACTTTACAGTTAGATATAATCACTATTGAAAATAAGTTGATATAAGCTGTGCTTACATTTTATCAAAAAGTGACAACATAATCCCGTCTTATTTTTCAAACGAAAATAGTCCGTCTTAAATAAAAATTTGCATTTCAATATTTTACTTACTACTTGACTTCTTTTTTTGCAGTTAAAAGTGGCATCTAACTATCTAAGTGATCTAACTAATGATTTGAGGGTTGAAACTTTGGATTTGCAACTTGGTAAGGAACTAAGGATAAGATAGTTTTGGATTACTATCTTCTTTTTTTTACTAGACTAGAAGATGGATATTTAAAAAAAAAAAAAAGTTGTTGGGTGTAGGAGTGATTTTCACTTTTTAAGTTTGTTTACTTAAGTGACTAGGCTAACTTCAACTGGATGTGGGCATGTTAATTAAATTTAGCATTATCTACTCATTTTTTGGAAATAAAAGAGAGTAATTAGACATTATCATTATATTTTATTACCTATATAGCTAATCAATCAGCATAGCACAATATTATTTGATTACCATTAAGATGTTATTTGGTTGCCACAACAAATGTGGGTGGTGAATTGAAAAATCTCATGAATTGAAAAAAATTAAGTTGTTTGGCTACCCAAAATCGCATAATATGGATTTTCCAAGGTATTGTCAATTCCTCCATTATGTAGGAGTATAATTACCTAGCCCCGCCTTGGTGGTTCAAAATTCCTGTGTTAATTTAATTTATGTATTTCAACCAAACGACTTTTAAGCAATTCACGTGAATTTTCTAATTCACGTGTTTTTGAAATTGACGGGAGTTTAATTCCGCCAAGGCAACCAAACGATACCTTAATTTCTTAAAAGTTGGTGTAAAACTTAACAAATGAGATGGTTTATACAAGTAAAAAGAAAAGAATTTAAAATACCTAGTTTACGAACTTTGTGTAAAATCGCATTAAACAAGTATAGGTTAAGTTTACGTTTGTTCAAAAAAGTGAACGTAAACAAACATACAAAACTGAAATGAATGGTTAACGTACATAAGTACTATTGTGGGTATAACCGTATTCATTTGGTCGTTTTACATACATTGCAAAATTGTTTCACACAAAATTGGTTGATTTAGGATTCGATTGGGATGGCTAACTAGTCTTACTTCTATATAATCAAATTATAAATTCTTATACACCACGGCTCACACAAAATGTTCAAATGGATCTTTTAATGAATTTTGTTTATAAGACTGGTATTTATATCGATAAGTTCGTTTTATATAGTTTATGTGTAAGACGACCGTATACGAGAATAACTCATTCAAATAAGTATTTGGTTTCTTTTCTATATTGCCTACAATACTCCAATGAAGAAATAAAAAATAAAAGATATTAAATGACATAATTAGTAAGGACGGAGTTTAGAACCAGTTAACATCACTAATACTTAGGTGGTTCTTATTGAACCCCCAAATAATAAACCATCTCCATTTATTGGTTCAACTTCTAGGGTGGGGCAATTTCACATTTGGAGAAATTAAAATGGACCACATTTGATATAGTTTCTTGTATAGTATTAATTTCGTGTTGAAGAGGTAGTGGTATTGACAATTTTGGAGTTACTTACGATTACATACCTACTTGGGATGTTTGATGTGCTATCTTTATTTCGTGCATGGATGGTTTTTGGTTATATTCGTTGCGGATTGAACGATTATAATTGAATTTGTTTATAATAAGAGTACTCGTATAATCGCATGATATCTTTAAATCGCTCATAAAAAAATGAATTGGGGGGAAGGGGTTGAAAAGCCGGAGTATCAATTTAGGGTTAAATATTTTAGCTATTAGTGCATGTAAGGAACTTGGAAGAGTTACTTCATCTTTTCTCCAAATTTTTACGACCAATTTACTACGAGTACGTTTTAGCAAAATAGATTCTAAAATCGTGTGTCAACCTAAACTTGATTTCCTTGAATAAATAATCTTTCGCCTTTATACTTTTCCTTGCAAAAAACTTACATTCCGGCCCCTTTTTTTCTTTTTAATTTTGAAATTGTAACTCTAGATGAGGTCTTTACTTAGACAAACAACATTCAAATCCGAGGGCTAACAATGTGACAATAGAAACAGATAGTTAGATGGCCCCTAGTATAGCTTCCTAAACCATGCGGCAGTACAAAAGGCTTTACGATAAGAATTACACAAGTGTCAATTTGTTGTATTGATATTTCTGAAAAGAAAGGGAAGGAAGGGAGATATATAGGAATCAAGTTGCAGAAAGTAAGGAGAACGAAATAAGTGTTGGGATTAAGAAAGGAAGTGATGAAAGTATGAAAGAAAAGAGAGTTGGGATTAAAAATAGGGGAAAGTAAGGGCAAACACTAAAGGTGTCCCCTCCAACACCAAAAGTCAAAGAGAGTCGTCTCCTAATTTGCCTTTCCCTCTCTTACGGATCTCAACTACTTTCAGTTACTCTACACTGCCCTCTTTCCCACCACTTTCACCCTTCCCTTCCCTTCCCTTTTAGGCGCACTTCAACTACTAACACTCTTTAACATCCCACATTTTCAACACTTCCTTTCGATTAGGTCAAGCTTCGATGTAAATGTAAAATTAGGTTGGTTTAGATCGAGTCATTCGAGGATACAATAATCTTTGAATTGTATCGAGCATAGGATGTAATAGTCGTTGAATTGGATTGAGTTGAGTTAGCTGTATTGTGTTAGTGTCTATTTTAATTATGGTGTTACACTTCTCATTTCAACTAGAATCATATTCTGAAATAACGTAAAATTAGGTTTATTGTTAGGTAACACGATTTCGGCCGGGTAGTTTCGGCAATTTGTATCACGAGTAATGTTCAAGTTATTTTGAGGGGAAAACCGAACTTATTAGCTGTGGAACTCGATATGAAATCGAACGAAACATTGTTTGCATTCAAACCTTAGGACATGCATCTACCAAAGAGTAGTCGATATAACAACATTACCCAGTGCCTCAATGGCTCCCGCTTATTGCAGGATAGGGGGAGGGTCGAATAAATCGTATAAAATAGAAACCTCATTAACTATCTTCACGTGGTGGTGCACTCCGGTCTCCAGCAAGCTATGGCGCACCTTCCCCACCTACTACTTCCAGAGGGTTAACCCACTACACATCCGTGTAATGAGCGCAATACCGACAACATTATCAATGAGGGTGCATGGAAGTTTCACCTCCGTACGTGAAAAGCCGCATTGTGGTCATCCCAACAGCCCATAATATCAGGATGCATCGAGCTTTCTCCCCACCATCAACTCTGCTCAAAACACCTCGAAACAAAAACTTCGATACTCCAAACTCTACCCTACTCGGCATCTACATCAAAACCCCACCACCTTCTCCTATATACTTTCAGCCAACATAGATTATTTCGGGTCAATTCAAATTAGTTTATTCTCATCTTATATAGTGCTAAGTCGGGTTATTTTACATGAAGGTAAAAAAATGATTTTAATAATCCCAAGTACACAAATTCTCATTGAAGACGGACACTATTCGTCACAAGCTAAAGATGGATAGTGTCTCTCTCATAATATACAAGTGGGGAGAGCAATTGAAATCAAGGAATAGCGAAAAATAAGAAACAGATATCCTAAATGTATATAAAATAAGCTACTAGTATTTTTTTATTACCGTAGAAAATATTGCAATCTTTTGGTAAATGGCGACTAAACGTAGGTGTTGAATTGTTTGAGACGATAGTTTGAACAAGGTATGAAGAATCATGTTGGGAGAATGCAGAAATGGCGGAGTTTCTAGAAAAGAGTCTCATTCAATTGATATAAACAAAGAAATCACAGCAAATGGAGAATCCAATCAAGCTTGAAAAATGACCCTTTATTCTCAACAACACTTCAAGTACATTACGGATGGTATATAACGAGATCAAAAAAGACTATAGTCACAACTCACATGGCAAGTTTTAATGTTGCCTCATCCAACATACGGCATCATCGCACAAGCTAACTACTTTAGTATTTGACCTTTGAAAAACTTGTCTTTAGACTTACGATATGAGATCATAGTGTATATAGTAGTCTACTACTATGAGCAATGCATCATCGACTTCCAACCTCAACCATCACGTCTCAATACTCAATCAAGATAAATGAGGGATATTGTACTCCCTCCGTCTCGGTATTTGTTTGTCTGATTAAAATACCTCTCACAAAGAATATAAAAGACAAACAAATGAATGAGACGGAGGAAGTAATACCAGTCAACCAACGGTAAAAAAAAGACTACGCTTATCTTTTATACTCCCTCCTAGTTAAGTGTTCTTTTGTTTTAATAAAATACTCCTCACACATATATCAGAGAAAGAGGAAGAGCACTAAAATTAAAAAGTATTTTTTTGTTATGAGCCGAACAAAACTTAAACTTTATCTGGACAAAGCTTAACCTAGAGACGAGTTTTGAATGTCGCGAACCTAAGGTTAATTGTATCTGGCTCAAATCATCTATGACGGTAGTAATTATGTTGGACTTGCTAATTGACAAATGCGTCTATGTTTCCTAATCATGTGAGAAAACAATAAGAAGTAAATTTTTCACGTGGGAAGTTCGAGTGCTCCATACCATGATTATCTAAAGGAGCACTCACAAGTCACAATGGATCCCACGAACGAGTTACTCCGTGGTTTAAAGAGGCGTAAGGTACACTAAGGCGTTGATGCTCCGAGGCGATGAGGCATGGGGCGTAAGGCAAAGGTGTATGCCTTGTGGATGTGAGGCGCCCTATTTTTATCAACATATATTTATTTTCCAAATAAAATTTTGGACAACAATACGTCTTTTAGGAGTTTTAAAGTTGGATAACATGCATATGAGTAAAAGTTCAGAATAATGGGGAAAATATTGCACAACTTAAAGATCTAGAAGAACATGACATGGAAAGTGCGTAGTTGTGAGCCACTCAGCCTTGTCTAAAAGGGGCACCTAAAGTGTACCGAGCTATTTTAGGTGAAGATGACGGTTTAATCTCCCAAGGCACGCTTTTTAAACTAAGGAAAAGGCGGGCATAATTTAAGGCTTTGAAGATGATCGACACTATATCTTACCGTCTACATATGTGATATTGACAATATTTAGCGAGATTAAACCGTGATGACTGCTACAGGCTCCAGCAATCGTGAGTCATGACAGACAACAAATTTGAAAATATGATATTCAGGAGAAATATTCGTGAGCTTGGTTTGAAACCTATTAACCTGCGAATATTAAAGGGACCTAACATCATAGCTCTGTTTAGAAAGAAAGATGCAAAGGAGCAAACGGGTAGATATGAACATCAACAAAGGCTGCTAAGTGCCAACTCCAGTCTCCAACCACCATGTGTCAATAATCATAAGAACCACGTGAGTTGTTCTTTGGTAAAGCCTTTATATGATATGAGTACTACTATTACTATTGTAGTCTCTTTTACCCCAATTCCCATAACTGCTTTCAATAAAGATAGAATCAAATTGCTTTATGCTACTTTAGTAAGCCACCCTTTTTCCTGTGTGAAAGTTATACACATCTTATCCTCTAAATATCCAAATCTTAACCCAACACGCCTTCTCCCCATTCATTAAATAAGGTTTGGTTCAGGTCAACCTCATTTCCTTACTATTAGTTTTCAACTCAACTAACGCTTGGGCGCCGGAGATACTAGTAGCGAAATGACTCGTTAAGTTAGTTACTATTAGCTCATTTCCTATTAGACGGAAGCCAAAAGGACAATGTTGTGTTCAATGTACGTCCCCTATTGAACACAACATTGTCCTTTTGGGCTACGAAACACAGGCCTTAATATGAAAAAGGAGTTGAGACGACGACAATTAGACGAATCAAAGGTCATGGCCAACCTGAGTAACATCCCTTTTCTTTCAATGAATAGGGGAGGTCCATGAGTGGGCACTTACATGTTCCAGTTACTGAAACAGTTGCAGAGTGAGGCCTACACTTCTTGGCATCAAGTCAACTTTAGTGCACCAAAGTGTTAAATCTCCAGAGTGGGATCTACGCAGGTGCAACTTATTAATAAGGACGGGACGTCGGAATGATAGGTCAAATACATTCACATGGGTGTCACTCATGAACAATCAGAGGAAAGTAGTGCCCCAATTATAAGGCATACTCCCTATAAAATATCCAAGGACAGGACCAGCAAAATGGCTGTTAAAAGGGTCTGTAGATGAAGACTTAACTATTTAGGATCAAAGTAAAATCTGACCTCTCAGTTTGAATAAGAGACGGCATAAATAATCACAGATCATATCTTATATTCCATCTACCCTTGGCATCCGCGTTAAGAGTCCAGTTATTTTCTCTTATCTGCATGTACGGAACCTGCAATAACCCAAGGATAAAAGACGACAATGAATATATATCATTTATGAAAATCGATCATCAACACCTTCAACGCAGATGTAGAACAAGAATGCAGTAATGATAAAAACAAGCATTGGAAACCAGTACTTAAGAACCCGAACATAACCCTACGTTAATGGCGGTCCAAGAATCAAACTTCTTTAAATTAGATGAGTATATAACCACCATTCAATGGAAGGATTCGCTACATTTTAAATTTTAGGCCATTTAAACCTATTTTGTACGTTTCTTCATGATAAATTTTCATAAAAAGACAAAATCCATCTCAAATGTTTGTGGATTCCAGAGTCCATCAACTTGCTTTTACTTGCCCTTCCCGTCTATTTGACATATATACAATTTCTAGTTTACTCTTACACAAAACATGCACCGTGTATCACATGACTGCCTTTTAACCAAGAGAACAGATGAAACGCTTCGAGAAAACATCAAAATAAGAACAACCTTCCCGTGGAAGATGTATGCCAAGAATACAAGTTACCAAAGTCAGTATATTTAATTGGTGCTTCTGCGATAGCAAGATATACCATTCTTTCTTTAAACAAAGTGAAATGTATTTCACATAAGAAACTAATGTCAACCTATTAACAAGCCTAAAAGACAAAAAAGTGACACACAACGACGACAAATTCCCAAATTAGTGCAGTCCATCTGACGAGGAAACCAGCAAGAGTTTCAATAGTTTAAACTATAAGCTTGTTCTTCTAAGATAATCAATACTACCTATCATCAAAGCAAAGCGGATATTATGTAGCCAAATAATGTCAACCTATTATTAAGTCTAAAAGGCAAAAAAAAAGTGACACCTAACAACGGAATAATTCTCAAATCAGTGCACTTCATCTGACGAGGAATCCAACAAAAAGTTTCAATAGTTTATTAACAACGGGATAATGCTTTTTCAAAAAGTTCATCCGCAATATGGAAGGCAACCAACCGTGCATGTGCTTGAAATGGTATATAAAATTATAGTAATATTCATATTGTGAATAAGAATACCTAAAACATGATAGCAGACTGCTGAGAAGTGACTAATAGTAAATTGGCTTGAGCCTACAGTCCTACACTACTAAAGATGCATGATCCATTATCTCTCTCGTATTTATCATGACCTAGTAAAAATCACCAATACGCAATAACACAAAAAGTTTAGATGGCCTAATATTATAAATCCCAGTTTGGGTTTATCACTTTATCTTATAACAACCAATTGTATTTGGAGGCTAATCAATAAGTGGCCTTTGCTTATGGCTACTCAGATAACCGCCTTTGTCCTTGTTTTTTCTTCCTTCTCGCAATAGTAAAGGGTTCCACCATGGAGTTCACTATACACAACAATCAAAAGTCCTAACGACAAGCTCGTTAAGGTAAATTTTGGCTCAAAAAGGTATCCAAGAATTATATCACACAAGATCTGAATCAATTGACTACGACCTTCTCTAGTACAACAGAACTGCCCCGAAAGGATGACGCGTAATAAGAGGCTTAACATAACCAAAATAAATGAATTTGATTTGCTTATAGCAATGATTTTTTAGTGTTTTTAAATTGCAGATCAACAAGGAAACATGTCACACGAATGACACATTTCGAGAGGGTGGTTTATATGTCACGGTAGTGAAAATTTGGAGAGGATGGTTTATAAACCTAGGCAGGAAAAACAGAGGAAATCAAAATCAGCAAAATAAAAACTACCAAGTACGATCCAGAATGCAGCCCACACAAAACATGATACTTGGATATGTAGTTACGTCTAGAATGCAACCCACACAAAACACCCAAGCCTTGGTTAGGTAGTTATGTCCGACAAAACTGGTAAACTTATATCCTCATTTTAGAATATATTCCTGTGTCGAAATTTGGATAGGTACTGTGTCCAAACATGTACCCAAGTCCAAGTATCTAGGTGAGATCTAACGATGGAAAAGTAATTGGAGTGTTGGTGTTGTGATGGCAGCCTGCACTTCTTAAGTAGAATGTCCCGTTAATTCTCTTATGCATTTATCATGGCGTGATAATATAATAAGAAATAAACAGCAGTAATCTTACAAGTACTCCGCCTTAAATCAATAGAAAAATATATAACCGTTTGTCTTACGATAACGAATAGTATAGAGAGATCCTAAATGAATTTTCCTTGGTTAACAATGTTACTCTCTCCATCCCATTTTTATCGTCCCCTTTTTATTTTGGGAAGCTTTAAGGAAAAGTGGTGAATTACCAAATTTACCCCTTAAATGAAAGAAGAGTTGCGGTCCTAGTTTTATGGTGGTTATGAACTAATGGTGGTAGTTAGCAATCTAAGGGCAATATTGGATAACTAAAGTTTTTCCTAGCTAAATTTAGAAAGAGGACAATAATTATGGGATAAACTTTGGAAGGGAAATGGGACAATAAAAGTAGAATGAAGGGAACACATATTACTCGGTTTATTTTACTTAAAAAACTAAAAATAAGTTAACAAAAAAGGGTAAATGGAGAACAGTACTCTTTCCTAGACGTCGACTACTGCTCCTTTCTCTCACAGTCCCACTCCTCTAATACTTAAGCCATGAGTCCTGAATTCATGACTACTATAACTACCACGGAATTCCTTATTTCTATTTATTTCTCGTGTGAGTACAAGTTATCAAAAAACTACAAAAGTTGTAATCATATCAAATTCCCATTAGCACCATTCACTTGATTACACATCCACAAATGCTGATGCGAAGCTCATCACGTGAGCTTTAGCCCTAAAATGCATTAGAGGATTCGGTCACATAAACTTTTTGAGTCAAATGAATTAACTCGTACAAAGCCTTAGGTAGTAATAATCTAGTACAAGGAAACTATCGCCGATATAACGAGGTGTAATATAGGTTGCCTTACAAAATTGAGCCATTGTCTCACAGACATAGAAAATAAAGTAAACAGAATATACAGTCTAGGAGGGGGAAACACATTTAGTGATTTGGAGAAAGGGAGGATCCCATGAAAATAAAGAGGAAAGAGAAAGAGGAGAACGTTTTCCAAATCTTCGGAAAAAAAAACCCCTCAAATTTCGTTTGAAAGATTGTTGTTGTTGACTTTTTCTTTTTTCTTTCCAAAACACCAATAAAATTTATATTATCAAGTTTGGAATGAATGAAATCCAACACATGCCCACACAAAACTTGGACCCGATAACTCTCCCAAATAAGCAATTGTCATGATGAGTTAGTGGTGGCTGCAGACTTGGCATATCCATATAAGGGAATGATGAACTCGATACATAGTGTTAAAATCAAGGGGTTAAGTTTTAAAGTGAGCTCACAGGATTTGAAAGAATAAACTAAAAGGAAGAATTTCCTTTTAGATAGCTACTAAGGGCTTATCTCAGTAGTTGTTAAGATAATTGAGAGATAATTGGTGTGTGTTATTTCATTCATCCAACTAGGTATTTATACAAATTAAGTGAGCAACTCAAAGATCACCCATTAATACACTTAATTATGATAATTCATTGTATCATAATTTCCTAGTCTACTACTATTCCCAATACCCTCCCGCAATCGTAAAGGCAGTACATCGTACGAACTTTACGATTGGAGAATACAAGAAAATTACAGTAAAAAAAAACGTCTTCATCTCTTCATCTTGATCTTCTTTCAAAAAACTTCTCATCTTCACAAGGTAGTACGGTAAACGAGTATAAGACTCGCTAGAAAACGTTTATTCGAACAAGAACGTTGAGTTTTTCGGACTTGTCGAATATAAAAACATTTGTTAGGAACACTAATCGGACCTAAACAAATTTCGGTAAGACGGAAAATTATCCGTCAATTTCATTTTGTGGAGAACGCTAAGTTTTTCGAACTCCAAAGTTTGGGGCGTAATACGCCATGATAAATTGGTACCACCTTGATCAAAATTGAAGAATTTGAATGAAATTTCAAAGGAGAAGAGTTTTATTTGGCAGATTATTTTGAAATGCTTGGATACGGGTTTCTTATTTGTTTTGAGCCTTTGCAACCACTAGCAAAAAAGTATACTGCCATATGCCATAAATGAATTATTGCCAGAAACAATTGATGATGAGGGATGATGAACTTCCTCCTGTAAACTTCTTGCGTTTTTTTTCTTGTTTTTTTTTTTTGTTTTTATCTTTGAGTATTTGGGAAAAGATTAATGTAATTTTCGTTTTTGATTGAAAATCCCACCGGTGGGTGTAAATTTACGTTCACCCACCGGTAAGAATGCGGAAGCGATTTTTTTTAGAGACCTCAGGAAAGAGTCTCTGATACCATGTTAAGATAATTGAGAGGTGTGTGTTATTTCATTCATCCAACTAGGTATTTATACAAATTAAGTGAGCAACTCAAAGATCACCCATTAATACACTTAATTATGATAATTCATTGTATCATAATTTCCTAGTCTACTACTATTCCCAATAATAGTTCAGTTACTTGGAATAAGTAGCTGTTAGGGACTTTGGGCTGAGCAAAAATATACGATACGGTTTTAATATACGGATACGATACGGTATACGGTTTTAATTACACGGATTTTCGGGTATACGATACGAATATCCGGGTATACGATACGGTTTTTAAAAAAACCGTACCGGGTCCGGGTCGGGGAAAATCAAAACCGGGTATACGGTTTTGACCCGGTTTAATTAAAAATAACCAAAAAAAAAAGTTGTATGTAAAATTTTGTTTTCTATTTTGACTATATGGGTGAAATTTTGAGCATCAATCATTTTATGTGAAACTTGTAATATACACAACTCACTTTATCGGTGACAAATTTATGTGTGAAGTTTTGCAAATTTGTATTTTGCTATATTACCTACTGACTTTGCAAGTAATTGTGTTTTGTAATAATGATCCTAGTAGATTATATAAGCATCTTATTTATTGGTCGTTACTAATGTTGTGGACTCGAATTCCAGGTTTGAGCATTATCAATTAAACCGGATCCGGGTATACGGTTTTCGGGTACCCGGTTTAACCGGGTATACGAAAACCGGGTACCCGGTTAAACCGGGTCGAATCCGGGTATTAATTTTTGGCCTTCCAAAAACCGGGTACCCGATAAGGTTATTAAAACCGTACTGGGTATCCGGTTTTGCTCACCCCTAGTAGCTGTTACAGGGTAATAGTGATTACAAAAAAGGAGAAAGAGGGAAAATGCGGTGGTAGTGAAGGGTGGAAAGGGGGGATGGACCCATATGAGGATAAGCGGCATTAGCCTACATGATAATAAGCAACTAGAACAAAGAGCAAGTCAAGCTGGGAATGGCTATTGGCTCTGTGGGAAAGAACTTCATTCATAACCTCCATGATGAGCAAGCAGAGTGAGATGCGTGAATATTAACCCCTCCCCGCACCACTTATTTCCACCTTCTTCCACTTACCAGCATTTTCTTCATTTTTTTTTGAGCTCCTACTCATGTAACAATTAACAATCACCCCCAACCCAAGCAAGCCATAAGTGTAACAGCCGCCTAAGGTCATTTATCTCTTGGATGATATTGCCGCAAAAAGTAGTAGCACAATAGCCTTCTTTGTCATAATTTTGACCACTGTGCAAAGTTTACCCATATGCAATGTAAGTCTTTCAAAATAAGGGTTGGGCCTTGACGAGAACTAGACCTGCCAAAACTTGACCCAACCCGTAAACCCGGCCCAGTTTTCCAAAGACAGACCCGTAATTTGAACATGTGACGCGATTGACCCAAGCCCGTATAACTCATTATTTTAGGGTTGAAACCCGACCCAACCCGTTAGGTCACGATAAATGAAAATATTATCATAATACTAATATTTTTAAATTATATTTGAAAAAATATAGAAAAATCATTATTTTAATATTTTAAATTGAAAAATAAATTTAAATTTAAAAATCAATTTAATATAACAATAAATGATATAAACAATTAGTATTTTGTATAATTGTATTATTAATATCAGATATGATTTAATTTTAAAAAAAAAGCTGTTTTGACTTAAAAATGGTACAAAAAAAAGGGATATTCTACATGGTACCCCTATGTTTTTTTGTTTTCTAAGTGGTACCCCTCATTTTCTTAAAAAAAGACTTTGACCGCATATAATTCATGGTTATGAATTCGGAACGCGACGATTCTTTTTTCCAAAATGATCGTCTTCTCGAGATCTTTGATTTCAAAAAAAAAATCACTTAATAAACTTATTGCAAGAGTTATGAACTGTCAAACGTTTTTAACCAAATAAACTTTGACCGACGATATCTCATGGCTACGAGTTCATAAAGTCTACGATTTTTTTTCTCAAATCGAAGATCTCGAGAAGACGATCATTTTGAAAAGAACATTCGCCCCCTTCCGAATTCATGATTATGAATCATACGCTGTCAAATTTTTTTTTGAAGAAAAAGAGGGGTACCATGTAGAATATGAAAAAAAAAACAGGGGTACCATGTAGAATATCCCAAAAAAAAGATGTCATGAAGTTTTTTTGACCCGTATAATGACCTAACCCGACCCAAGACCATATGACCAACCTGTCGAGCTATTTGACAGGTTCACCTTCTGTAGGAAAATGTGCAATCTAATTATATTAGATCTAGACAAGAGGTAAAAATTTGTTGTGTAGCTTGTTTTGAGAAATCCTTGAAAGATTACATCTAGACAAGAGGTAAAAATTTGTTGTCCAGCTTGTTTTGAGAAACCCTTGAAAGACTCCTCTTATAAACGAAATTATTGGAGGCGAAAATTTGAATTTCTCGGTTAAGTAAAGGTTATTTGACAAACTAATTGGCGTTTTGGGGTTCATTTCAAACTATTTGGGGCCAATGGTCCACGTCATCAATTTTATTTTATTTTCCTGAGATTAGGCAAAGCTTCTTAAACTGGCGGCTTTACCTGTTTCATTACATTCACCAGCTGCATTTCAAACAAGGGGCAAGCCCCTCCTACATAGAGAGTAGCTGCTGTAAATTTCTTTCACATTAGCAGCAGGGAAGCCGTGGGTTCATATAGCGGCTTGTACAGATTAAAAAAAAAAAACACAATTGTCCTTCAGTCTATCATTTACACGACTTTCCCCCAAAATTCAACGACAACCCTCACTATGCGAAAACCAGCAATTATTATCTAATTTCTACCAAATTTCAGTAAATAAATTCTCTATCAACCTCAATTCATTCTAAATTCATCTCAAGGTACTAATTATGTTATTTTCGTGTATCCTTCTTGATTAATTTGAGTTGATTTTGTAAATAGTTGATTAAATTCATTTAGCTTAGTTTAGAACTTTACTAGTTCAACTTAGTAGCTTATTTAGTTGTTATAATAAGTGTAAAAATGGAGATAAACAACTACATTGACTTGTTGGTGGAATGGTGAAATAGTGATTGATGTGAAGATATTAGTTACAAAGCTTTGTTATTGTTAATAGTAATATTAGTCTTAATGAGCTCAAGAGTGAAATATATGAGTCTTTAGAGGTTGATAGAACAAAATTTGAGCTTAATATGAAAATGAAATTCTCAAGTGTAAGGGGTCACCCAGCACTATCCTTGAATAGTGACTGTAGTTTGAAGGCTATGTGGGCAAGTGTGAGCCAATCAAAAGCCGCCTCGATGGATTTTTTTATTGAGTTGACGCCTCATAAACAAGCTCTCAAAATAACTCAAACAACCTTAGAACCTTCTAATTATTTTCATTCACAAATATGCTTAATCAAGTTGAGGACCCAATTGGTATGTGTCTTTGTCAACTCATAATGTCGACGTATCCCCAGTGATGGTAATATTTTTGGAGATGAGATTGAAGAGGGAATTAAAGTGAAGGACGCAATGCTTTTGTTAAGTGAGGATGATGATGTTAGTGTAGACCTTGTTTCTCAAACAGATCGTAACACTAAGTTTGTTAAGGTTCATGCAATAGATGTTGACCATGTCTAGTTGGTTTAAGTCAAGTGAGGTTCTGTTTAAGAATGGTGGAGAGTTTAGTGTTGGCCAAGAATTTACCAACAAAGAAATATTGCGACAAGTTGTCACATCATACAATGTCCAAAGAAACCAAGTTTATAAAACCACTGAATCAAAACTAGCCAGCACAGCCGCAAGCCCGCAATGACCAGTTGAAGGACAGAACATCATAAGCAAGCATGTTAAATTTCAGCAAAGCAATATAAGAATAACCACGCGGTTTACCTGATCAACAATGTCATAGCCAAATTTGAGCCTCACATCCTGATCCTTTTGAAAGTTTAAAACACACCAAGAAACTTCAGCCGCCCCTTTTGACTTCCTCTATAAACGAATGCCATTGGAGATACAAAAACATGAAATTGGTTAGTTGGAACTTTGATGGAAGAAGACCCCCCTCCCCTTCTGAAGATCAGTTCTAATAAACCACGGTTAAAAATACTACCCCATACTGCTGAGAGATCATGTCAACGTTGAAATATTTAAAATTACCCCCAATAAAATTACCACCAGTGAACCCAGATAAAAGGGAGATTTTTTATGTACGCTATTACCACCAAACAAACCTCAACTACAAACACTTTTGACATTCATTAACGAAATGCTTCAAACACAAAGATTATTTTCTACCCAAACCTCAACCGAAAGAATGAAGCAAAATCATACAGCTGTGGAATGTGTACATACCTGCTTCAGATCTTTGTCAACATCACAGCGGCCCTTGACATTGAACCTCACTGAATCATTAGATAACACGGGGAATCCCAATTTACCACGTACAACATATCCCAGCTTCTCACGCTTATCAAATTGCATCCCTACACCAAGGGTAGCTCCCAGATGTGGTGGCTGTTGCATGAATTCAGCGTGGCAATGAGAAGGCAGAAGAATAATAATCTAATAAATTCGAATGTTAAAAATAAAGGGCGCATACATTATAGAAACGCCTTAGCATAGCGCTTAAGTAAGTTGGCCCTCCATGTTTTGTATCAAGCTCTCCGCGAACCTGAAATGAAGGCCACCTCACGGATCATCAAAATTATATGATTGGGTTGTTGTGTGCCAAGCACGAAAAGCTTACAAACCGAAGACCGGTAAGTCAATTTCCAAGAAGAAATCAACTAGGGTGACAGAAATGCATCCTAATCAGTTTATTTCTTACCGGCAATGGGGCTACGTTTGTATTGAAACTTCATTCAAATATTAAAAATTATTCCAATATGTCATAGAAAATTCAAATAACATTCTGTATCGAAAAATATTTCCCACAATAACATCCTGTCTCGAAAAATAACCGACACGTGGACATTCGACCAAAGCAGGAACCTTTTCCGCATTACACTCGACACTCGACACTCGACACTCGACACTCAGACACCATGTCCCATCCTAAAGTTGCAACCGAGTTATAGTAGTAACAAGTAGCATATATCTCACCAATTCGTCACAATATCAATCTCGTAACCCTAATATACATTGCCTAAACAGATTAAATAACTCGAAAAGCTATCAATTTAGAAAGCACGATAGCCAATTAACGCCATAACTCCAAATAAATAAAACAAGTGAGAATTGAAAGGAAACCTGAAGAAAAGTGTCGGAATCAATGAGAAGCTTCTGTTTGGCGTGGATTCTTAGGGATTTGGCGTCGCCATTGTACCGAAGTGAAGTTTCCATTCTTACTTGTTTGATTGTTTCTTTTTCTCAAACGTTTTTCCCCTTGGCCCGAAATGTCCATTTTCTCGAAAGGAGAAATTTTAAATGATCACAACTCGTAATTACGACGAGTTCAGAATATGAGAATTTTTCATTTTTTTGAGAACTGCGATTTGAAAAAAATTGTTGTATTCGGAACCAGTAGCTCGGTGTAGCTATATGTCAAAGTATTTTTTAATTCATTAAACTTTGAGTGACCATATCTCTAACTCACGATTACCAAACTCGGCAATTTATTTTCAAATCGTAGTTATCATAAAGACGAGCAGTTTGAAAAATAAAATTGTCATATTTTGAGCTCGTAAATACGAGCTATAGACACATAGAGTTTTCCGAATAAAAAAAATGGGTATTTCGTGCAAAGTGGCGAAAAATAGGGATACCACGAGAATTTTCCTCCTCTTTAACCGTAAGCTTTGTCGTTTATTTCCTCTCACTCATTTCGATAGGCCTTTTTGTTCGGAATAACCCCAGATGTCGGTAAAATTCTATACGTGATAACCACTTTATCAACTCTATCGTGACTTTATTTTCTTAAGAGTTTGACTTATTTCATTTCGTTCATTCAGTGGTTGATTTCGTTACCGTGATTTGTGATTTTGATGCCCGAACTCTCATGACCAATGCCATGACATACAGTACAAGAAATAGGTCTCCATTCATGTACAACCTCAATCTCAATCAATTTGCCTTATTCGTCCTTGAATTTCACCATGTCAGGGAAAGCTTGATCCAACCCTTGTTCAACAACTCGAGCAAACCTTAGTCTAGTTTTCTCCTCTGTAACATAATCACTCTTTACATATGTTCCCACTAAGGGAGCTATCATTTGTAACTGTTTTCCCCTAGAATTCCAATGGCAGTTTGTGAAGTTTGATCCAGGTTGAAACATTTTTTATTATCTGTTTTGGTATTTTTACCATTTATATTGCATAGGGTTAAAGTGGTCTAATATCTTTAGTTTGATTTACTTGATTGTATGTGATGTAAGTTATGATATTGCAAAGAGAGATTAACACGAGTGATTTGGTGACGCGGAAACCCTATGAGGGAAAAACCGCGGGAAGGAAACGGTACCCTTCCAAATATATATCCACTAGCAAATAGGGAACAAATGAACAATATTGAGTACAATGGAGGCAAGAGCTCGACGACTGTTGCTGGTGTTAGGGTTGTTGGATTGTACTATCAAGGAATCTCCTTCCACCCTTTGTGTTGCTTTATATAGAGCTAACCCCAGTAGGGTTTAACTCACTTAGCCTCCCGCTTCACGGGCCGCTACCTTCTAGGTTCCCTAGATCGCTGGCTCCCCCATCTCTGAATCCTTGTACGCGCCTGCTTCCTTTATATCTTTCCTTCGCCCATCAACTAACCATACCACTCTCCTATACTCATGCTATTAAGCCCAATACTTGTACTAGTGGAATTAGGCCCAAACAGTTTGCCCCTTAATTTCTTGTGAGACACGCTTCAAGCTCACGAGCTAGAAAATAACAGATCGGATTTTGCGCAGTCTTTGACTCAATCTGCAATACTTCGTATTTTTGAGTACTAGGTACTGAAAGTCCATAGACCTTAATTAGACTCCTCTAATTAGTTGCTAAATTACTTGTTAATTTAGTATTTATTGATCTATGTAACATGCATGCAAATATAAAGACATTTATATAAGAGAAGAAATTTCCTCACATTGATGTGGAAAATATAAGGGCACAACAAGAACTCCTTCTTGTTGTTCTTGAGCTAATAATATGGATGACCACAAATAATCTCCAAGGTAGAAGATCTCCTCTAAGTTGCACCAAGATTAACCCAAATAATCTACTCTTATTATTAACTAGATAATAAGATAGATATTATTCTACTAATATTATGACTATATTACTACACTAGTAATACTTAGTAAATATTAGTATTTGAGAGTTTTAGTGAGAAGATGAGGTTTTTGAGAGATGTATGATCAAATAAGCAAGAATGAAGTAGTGAAGAAATGAGCAACAATTGCTCTCTTTATAGCCAAGGAGGTCCGGCCATATTGATCACCAAAGAGTCATTTTTTTCTTCTTATTTTATTGCCATGCAAAGTGGTAATGTGTTGTAGTGAATAAAATGATTTCATGTTTACTATTCATGTCATAAGCATATGTTGCTTGTGAGTATGAATAAGAACAAACATCATCACCATTGACTTCACCATAACCGGCCATGTGAGCCTCAATTTGATCCATTTTGATTTTTGATATTTGTCCCACAAATACTTATTAATCATATGCTTAATTATCTTGTATAATTAAGTGTTAATTTGATCATATACAATTATATGACTCAATTAAATAAATAATATGTACTTAACATTTTAAGTAATATTTTACCATTATATCAATATATAATGGGTCCCACAATGCTTAGTTAATTTATTTTACAACTCCTTGTAAATATAATTAACTACTTACCTCTATCTCAAAACCTCAACTAATTTAGTAATTTAACGATTAATTACTAAGTTAAATCTTATTTAATCGTATTAAAATAAGATATAAATTTATTAGTCAATTATCGCATAATTGAAAAATAAGCTTAGATTGAATTTGAGTGCTTAACTCAATTTCTACCAATTTAACTCTCGTACATATCGAATATATGTAATGTGCTAATTAACTGTATCGTATACAAATAATTAATTACTATTTGGATTTCATCCTTTAGGTGTGACCGAAAGGGATCAGTTGATCACCGCCGTCATACGACAATAACGTCAAACTCTAGTCAGCCAAATGTTATTGATTTACGTTAATCAACTGACTAATCATATATATAGTCAATAAATATCCCAATTATATTCCTTAATAAGATTTATCATGTGGCGCACTATTGTGGAGAACACCTACTCCAACAATCTCCCACTTGTCTGACACAAGTGTGCGTCACCAATTCTCTTGTCTCTTTATCACATCTCCCACTCAACGCAAGGTGTCTTTCAGGTCGCACTTGCGATTGACAATATCTAGAGTGGTTTTCTCGATAGGGAGAGTAACTGTCTGACCGGAAAATCTACCATAGATCTCTTTCCGAGCGTGGCCACGCATTTACAGTAACTTCTCCTCGAGTGGCCTAAAGATGTTTTTACCCAACGTGGGTGGACAATTCCTGTTGATCCATCTACTCTGTATGATGCAGATCACCATGATCCAGAAGAAGTCCATCGGCCTCCTTTTACGGCACGACCTAGAACATCAACCAAAACCAATCGGAAACTGCACCGACTCAGATAGACGGTCGCCAGTCAAAAGAATCGACTTATAGGAATAAGATAGAAGACCCTGCCACGACCAAGCATCAAATAATTGATTTAAGGGTCTCTACCATGTCACTGTCCGACAGAGTGTCATACAGTCTGTCTATGTAAACGACCAGTCATCTCCATGACCCCATGGTGCTGAACCAACCATCGATCGACTTACAATCTAGTCATTTCGAGACGTCACCTCATAGAGTGACTAGGGACAAAATACTAAGTTTGTCCTATTCACTTGAATAGGGTCCAACAATCTATTCGGATAAACAAAGTATTAAATTTAGTCAAACTAAATAAAAGAGTTTAAAATAAAACTCGAACAATAAATGCCATTATCATATATGAAATAATTAATCCAACATTCAATTATTACATATTACATAATCTAAAGGAATTCTGGCACACGTCTCAATCCCATTGTGACGACATGACCATCATGCTTAGCCTTTGATAAAGGCTTTGTTAAAGGATCAGCAATGTTGTCATCTGTCCCAACCTTACAAATGTCAATTTCCTTTCTGTCCACGTAATCTCTAATTACATGATATTTCCTAAGTACATGTCTAGACTTGTTACTAGACTTGGGCTCTTTTGCCTGAAAAATATCCCCACTGTTATCACAATAAATTGTGATAGGATCTTTGGCAGTAGGGACTACTGTTAGTCCTTCCAAAAATTGCCGAATCCACACAGCTTCCTTTGCAGCTTCAGACGCTGCAAGGTACTCTGCTTCTGTTTTAGAATCCGCTGTAACGCTTTGCTTGAAACTCTTCCAGCAAACAGCTCCTCCATTCATCATATAAACGTAGCCGGATTGGGATTTCATATCATCCCTATCTGTTTGGAAACTGGCATCTGTGTAACCCTTTACACTAACTCCAGTCTCGCCTCCAAACACTAAGAACGAAAATCTTGTCCCTTCTTAAGTACTTAAGGCTGTTCTTTAGGTCTATCCAGTGACTCTCACTGGATTTGCTTGGTAACGACTTGTCATGCTCAAAGCATATGCAACGTCGGGACGAGTGCACATCATAGCATACATGATTGATCCAACGGCTGAAGCGTAAGGGATCAATTTCATGCGTTCAATCTCCTCGGTTTTCGTAGGGCACTCTGACTTGCTCAAAGTGATCCCACTTCCCATAGAAATAAAGCCTCTCTTAGAGTCTTTCATGTTGAACCGATCAAGAATCTTATCAATATAAGTCTCTTGACTTAATGCTAGTATCCTTTTAGATCTATCCCTATAGATCCGGATACCTAAGATGCGCTGGGCCTCTCCTAAGTCTTTTATTTGGAAATGTATTCCTAGCCACTCCTTTACAGCAGTGAGCATTGGAATATCATTCCCAATGAGTAGTATGTCATCTACATACAAGACACTAGAAAAGTTACTTTACTCCCACTAAACTTCATGTATAAACACGGTTCCTCGACACTTCGAGTGAAACCATTTTGTTTAATTACATGATCGAAACGATGATTCAAACTCCTGGATGCTTGCTTAAGACCATAGATGGATCTCTTAAGTTTGCATACCTTCTTAGGGTTTGATGGATCCACAAAACCTTCAGGTTGTGTCATGTACACTTCCTCTTCTAGAATCTCATTCAAGAAGGCGGTTTTGACATCCATTTGCCAAATCTCATAATTATGAAATGCGGCAACCGCTAAGATAATCCTTATGGATCGACGCATGGCGAACGGGCAGAATGTTTCGTCATAGTGAATACCTGAACTTGGGTAAACCTTTCACCAATCTAGCTATTTATAACTCATTATGCCTTGTCTATGGGCCCACTTGGATCTTATAGATCGCACTTACACTGAAGGTCATACCCTCCTATGTAATCTAACCAGTCCCATACTTGATTGTCGTTACATAGAATCCATTTCGATTGGCATGGCTCCTAGCCATAGCTTTGAGTCGGAGACTAGAAATGGCTGCTTTGCTTAGTAGTAGGGTCCGTTTTCAAAAAGTAACATTATAGTCATCACCTTCCTCTATAATACCAAGGTATCTATCAGGTTGATGACTAATTCTGCTTGACCTCCTAGGTTCTGAAGGAATAATGACCGTACCAGACGAAGAGGGAACGTTTTCCTCGTCGTCCTTTTCGGTTTGTGGCTCTTGTACTTCATCAAGTTCAAATTTTCTCCCACTCTGTCTTTTAGAAATAAAATCATTTTCTAAAAAGACTGCATCACGAGACACAAACACTTTGTCCTCGTGTTTATTGTAGAAGTAATAAGCACGTGATTCCTTTGGATATCCTACAAAAAGACATTTGTCAGATTTTGGTGCGAGTTTATCGTCAGACTTATTCTTAACAAAAGCCTCGCATCCCCAAATTCTCATAAATGACAAATAAGGGACTTTTCCTGTCCATATCTCATATGGAGTCTTGTTTGCCGCTTTAGTCGGGCTTCGATTTAGTGAAAATATTGCAGATAAGATAGCAAAACCCCAAAAATAATCAGGAAGCTCTGTTAGACTCATCATAGATCTAACCATATCTAATAAAGTTCGCTTTCTCCTTTCGGATACACCGTTTAATTGAGGTGTTCCAGGAGGAGTCCATTGTGATACGATACCACAATCTTTTAGGTGTGAATCAAATTCATTGTTCAAAGTATTCACCCACCACGATCGGATCTAGAGGTTTTATCTTTTATTTCAAATTGGTTTTCTACTTCATTTTGAATTCTGTTGAATTTTTCAAAGCATCACTTTTCTGCCTCCATCACGTAGACATATCCATATCTACTTAAGTCGTCGGTAAAAGTAATGAAGTAGTGATCACCACCTCTAGCTCGGATAGTCATTGGACCGCATACATCCATATGTATAAGTCCTAATACTTCACTTGCTCGTGTCCCTTTTCCCGTAAAAGGAGCACGAGTCATCTTGCCTAGAAGACAAGATTCGCATACGCCATAAGATTCGTAATCGCATGGTTTGAGTACTTTAGATGAAACAAGTCTCTTTATGCGTCGTTCGTTTATGTGCCCTAAACGACAATGCCAAAGGTATGATTGATTAGGTTCACCTGTTTTGAGCTTCTTGTTTTCTACATGATAGACCTCTTTTGCAATATCTAGAACATAAATACCTCCAATAGAAATGACCTCGCCATAAACCATTTCATTAAATGAAAAAGTACAACAGTTGTTCTTAATGCAAAATGAAAATCCTTCCATGTCTAACACAGAAATGGAGATAATGTTCTTGGTAAGAGTTGGTACATAATAACAATTATTTAAATACAACTCTAAACCATTAGGCAAAAGAAGAACGTAGGTGCCCACGGAAACTGCGGCTACCTTAGCTCCATTTCCCATGCGCAAGTCCCTCAACCCTTGGCTAGGCTTGCACGTCCCTCAGCCGTACATGATTACAAAGGTGAGACCACACCATTATCAAAGACCCAGAAGATTACTGCAAAGTTAATATCTATCTATAGAGTGATGAAAGAATTTTCCTACGTTGTCACAACAACCGTCTTCTTGTCTTTCAAGTACTTGGGGCAATTGCGTTTCCAATGCCCTTTGCCATTACAATAATAGCAATCCGCCTCCGCGTGTTTGTTGACCTTGGGCTTGGCCTTGTAAAAGACCTTGCCCTTTCCCTTGCCGTATTTCTTGAAAAGAGTCTTACCCTTTCCCTTGTCCTTCCTTACCCCAAGGTTCATGTTCTTCATTTTCATGGAAAGAACATCCTTGTGTTCACTCCCACTAGCCTCCATGTCCCTCTCAGCTTGGGTGAGGAGTGCATGGAGTTCATGGAAACTCTTGTCCATGCCATTTATGTTATAGTTCACCCTAAATTGGGTGAACTTAGGTGAGAGTGAATGAAGGATCTTACCCACCACCAAATTCTTCGGAATTTTGAACCCTAGACGCTCTAAGGTGTCCGCGTACTCAACCCATTTTGAGCACGTGTGGGCCAACGTTGGGCCCCTTTGAATCTTAGTGTGCAAGAATTTCGTAATCCGCCTCAATATTTACAATTGAGGCTTGCAAAA